>JAQQSB010001410.1:0-55998 GCA_029721515.1 Synanceia verrucosa
GAGAAACTCAAGGTTCATTGAGAAAAACCTGGTCCCGACAAGGTTAGTTACCTCCCTCTGTGAAACAGGCTAGAGTTACTCCTCTTTCTCTGGTTTTAGTTACCTCCCTTTGTGAAACGGAAAACTCAGTTTCCCTCATTTCAGGGTTAACAGACTCAGAGTTTTCACTAAACCTGCTTTGTGAAACAGACCCCTGGTCTGACTGAAGATCACTGGTCGTGAAATAGAAGAAGAACTAGAGGATCACGATCATGTTACATATTTACAGGTACATACATAGATGAAATTCAACCTGTGCATTTTACCCATCCTGTGAAGGAGCAGTTCGCTGCCTACATTAAGGCGCACTGGGAGCAACTTTGGAGTTAAGTGTCTTGCTCAAGGACACAACAACTTGTTGTGGATCAGGGTTGAAAGGTGACCACTCTACTCACTGAGCTACAGCCACCCCCAGTGGGACCTGGATGAAGCTGCTGACTAAGCTAGCTTCCTCATTTCTTAATAAACTTTAGAAGAGTTGCTCTATAACCTTGACGAAGGGAACTCATTTTAATTCAGGTTCTCTAAATCTTCGTTAGCTAGTGTCTTGTTCACTCTACACGATATTCTGCAAATCGGCACGTCGGTAAAGTTTTTTTCACACCCCTCCCCCTAGATCAGGGTGAGGCAGTCGTCATCTCGGCGAGCCTTTGTCGTTAAATGTGAACACCTCAAAAACGCCAGTCATCAGGTCGCCGACGTCTTGACTGTTTGTTGCTAATGAAAACTGAACATCTAGCCTGCTAAATATCCATTCCAGTCACTCTGACGTAAAAAGAACTGCAGCCAATGAGAGCAGACATGGTTGAAAGGAGCAGGGGCAACAGCAATGTCAACAACAGAAACAACTTTTCTCTTTTTGTTCTTTCACTACATGGTAAAAACACAAACATCGAGGAGGGCTGCGTTCTGCTCAGTGTCCATGTTTACAATGAAAAGCTTGCTGTTGACTGCGCCTCCAGTCAGCCTCCTTCCTCTTTAATTCCTGGAGTTATTAATAAATGAGCCACTCGTTGTTTTCTTCTGTTCAAGCATGAGAGCATGTTTCACAGCCGATCACTGAAATCCATCTTTCAAAGAAAGCAGGAGAGGCTTTGTTCTTAGTGTTTGGAAGGCAATATGTCCATATATTCATTGAATATCAGTCACTCATGTTTTCACTGAAATACAGAAACAAAATGCCACAGACTTTTTTCCTCATCCCACAAGTTTAATAAATGATGTTCTTCAATAAACTTTGTGGAAAATAGAAAGTCTCCTGTCAGCCACAGAACGTGCTTCCAGTGATCACTGTAAACACTAGAAAACAAATTCGAGCTGCTCATTTATTAACCAGGAATTAATGAGATGGCGCCTGACTGACAGCAGTGCAGCAGTCTGGACACACCTGCTGAATAGAGAGTCATGTAGTGTGAACACCTCAACACTCTGGACAGGGAGAGAAATGAGTGACGTGAGTGTGAACACCACGGTGAGTCAATCGACTACGACAGTCATGTAGTGTGAACACGACATAATTCTCAGTAAAATTACTGTCTTTATCTCCTGGATCACAAAAACCAGGTTACTTGATTCAGATTACTTTAGCTGGTTAATTAAACATATAAAACCATCGTCCCTGGGGTGGGCTTGAACCACCCAACTTTTTCTGCTAACAGCCAAACGCGCTAGCCTCAATTAAGCGCCTACAGAGACTTCTATAAACATATGTTAGCATGCTAGCATTAGCCTATATACATTAAACACACTACACATGATGAGCTCTGCTAGTTATTGTTACTTTAATGATGGAACTTGAAACATAATTGCCACCAAACAAAAGTTTGGAGGAGATGGAGCTCATCCTTGTTCCAGTCTGACTGCCTTGTTAGGACAAGATCTCCTCAGCTCTCTGTTAACCTGCTCTGCAGTGATGGTAGTGGACAGAGGACGCCACACATCAGTCCCATCTGGTCTAGTGGTTTGGATCACTGGTTTTCATGCTGGTGGGCTGGGGTTTAACTCCCTCTAGAGGAATGACTGTTTTATAGCAGCAGTAGTTCAGTCTTATGGAGACCAGAGCCGTGATAGAAGAGAGTAGTGGGGAGCACAGTGAAGCCACAGCTAACACAGTTGATGGAACAGCTATCCTGAAGCAGACACTGTTAAATATATTTTCTTTAAGCAAATTCCACACGATGAAAAACAGCCAAGCCTTTCAGGAGTACAAGGGGTGAAAAAGAGAAAAGATGAGGAGAAAAAGAAGATTCAAATATTGGAGGTATGTCTTCTAATGTTTACATAACAAAGATAATGACAATTTGTTTTCAATCTATAGCTAAAGCTAGCTAGCTTAAGTAGCAATAATGGTACGCATAAAATATTTAAAAGATAAAATAACAGGCCAGTGTCTTTTTATAGAGATAACTGCTCCTTCTTTGGATGTTGTGGTTTCTAGACTCATTGTTAGTTACTTAGACTATATGTTAAGTTCATAGGACTATCGGTAAATTAGTGCACTAACATGGATTAATCCAGCATTATAATTAATATCATATAAAACCTCCCTGATATGTATGACAGGGATATTGTGTAATTCTTTTGAACAAACACTATCATCTACTGTATTTCAATGCTATCTTTTAGTAAGGACCTCTGATTGTTTGAGGCAAACTGAGATTTAGGAAAATTGCAGAATATAATAAGTTATTCAACAGTGTGGTTTGATGAAGTTGTTTGTTTCCAGAATGGCAGAGTGGTTTAAGGCACCTTTGCTCAAAGACTGTAGAAGTCTTTTCTCTATAGTGGGGCTTTCTGAACTCTGAATTGGAATGCAAGTTTTCTCAATCCCACTTCTGATGTATTTTTTTCTCCAATTTTCTTGTATTGATATACTGTAGGAAAGTATCATTTCACCTCATCCTTCCTTGGTATTCAAACAGTAGATTGAGTGCATGGTGAACCTGGGGTCTGAGGAGATGATGTATGGAAGTCACTGCAACTGGTCTGTGGGTCAGTCAGAACCTTCTGGGATGAGGCAGGATGTTTTTTGCAACTTGTTTAGTCTCAGTTTGCAGATAAATTGCAGACTTTGTGTGGAAACTGTCTTTTGACCCATGATGGTGGTATAGTGGTGAGCATAGCTGCCTTCCAAGCAGTTGCTGATCTTGGAGTTTGATTCCCAGCAATCACAGTCCTTTTTCCTCCAGTGATAGTATAGTGTTAAGCTTTTATTTTGTCTGAAAGTAAAGCAGGAGACAAAACTTCCTGGTTGTTCATACAATCATTGTTATCTCATTGAGTACCATTGACATATTTTACATCAAAGTGGTTTTCGCCAGCTGGTTGTTGGATTGTGGTCTCCCGCAGCCTGTGAGTAATATTGGGGCTCCTGGGAGATGTAGTTGGAGCTTAAAGAGACAGTATACACCAACGTAAATCAAAGCGGAAAGTTGAGACGATCACAAAAAATACTATATTTCATTAATAGAATAACTCCTCCTGAACAAATACCATACCTGTCTAACAGGAAGAAAACAACTTCTGCATCACTTTTCAGTCCCTTCAGATGCCTCAGTGTCTCCACCCGGACATTCATTCATCTCTGATTTGTCCTCTTAGCTTTATCCAGAGTTTTGTCTTTCAGTCTTTTCTTCCTCCTCTCTTTCTTCTCTTTGTCTGTTTAGCATGATGAGTCGTCAGAAGTAACACCTCGGAAGTGGTATTTTTTGGCTGCATTTTCTCTGGAGTTTTAACATCCCTATGCAGCTGCCACAGAGATCTGATTCTTTTTCATTCTTTTTAAAAAGGACGATTTCTAAACCCAATATAACAACAAGTGTTTCTTGAACAGAATGACAGAGTATAGCTTTACATTTGGAGATGGTTTTTGGTGAAGACAGATAAAATCATAGTTGTTTTCAGGTCTCAATGGAAGCTGAAAACAAGGTGCTCCTCAACAAAGCACTTTGTTTTCAGTCTGGAATACCAACTTTAAGCTTTGACATGGAACGTGGAAAAGGCTGCATTCTTAAAGTTGGACTCATGTTTAAAAGCAGGTTCCTCTGAGATTTGAACTCAGATCACTGGAATCAAAGCCCAGAGGCTGCAAACTATTACACCATGGAACCACATTGTTTTCTGTTTTCTTCTACAGTCTGTGTATACACAGTCTTCATATGATAGCGCCTATGTTTGTTTTGACATTGTTCAGTTCTTTCATAGGCAAGGTGGGTCTGTTAAGGTGGTTCTATGTGATGCTGAAAGTTCCACAACATTAGCCTGTTGGTTATTCCTAGCCTTGTCCACAGCTTCTATAAGAGATAGCTCACTTTTCAGAAATGGTCACTGAAATCATAACTTTATGTGGAAACAGTATAAACACATTTCTCTGCTTCTGCAATGTGGGGCCCATTAAAATTTCTTTTTTTTCATATTACTGGCCGTAAAATCCCTGGTGACGGCTCTGGACTCACTCCCAAGGTTTTGTCTAAAGTTTGCAGTCCTGTGAAAGAGAGACTCTGTGGTGCAATGGTAGCGTGTCTGGACTCCAGAATGAGAAGGTTGTGTGTCCAAATCACATCAGAGTGACTTTTCTTGGAAATTCCCTCTGGATCAATAAAGCATCAGTTTAATAATATTGTAAATACAACATCATGCTGTAAATTGTATAATATGCAAATATTACTCTTACTTTAAAATATTATAGAAAATAACAGCTAATGATAACTAATAGTTACATCAGTTAATTGTAAATAATTGATAATTAATTTATTAAAATCTAAAGGTGTGTGGTTAATGCTACAATTACTTATGTAAAGAAACACAGAAAGAGAAACACCTATATTCATGTACAATAGTAACTGCCAAGTGATTGCTTTTTAAAATCTCATACTTCTATAACACACCAGCAATAATACACCAGCAATTTCACAGATCACATTAACATTGGTTGGAATGATCAATGATGTCAGTTGACAACAAGCCAACCAGAGTTTGTCTCTTAGACCAGAGTCTTCAAGTGATGTTGACTGATCTATGCAGTCAGCTGACACCATTTAACAAGCCCTGTAGTTAACTTCTTCATATTTAGTTTCATCCTCAGGTCTGTGGAGACTTGATCACTGCTAAATAGTAGTCTTCTAGCCTGTTAGCCATTAGCATCCATCTCATTAGCTGCACAAACATGCTTAGCTTGCAGCATGCTTAGCTCATAGATGCTAACTCAAACTGGAAGTACTTAAGTGATATTTTAATTCTGTTTTTCATAAGGTCTCATATTATGTTTGATGGCTCCACTGAGCTGTTCTGGGAGTTTTTCAAAATAAAAATACCCATTCAGAAGTGTAATTTTCTAGTTCTTCTCTCTCTCCATGACTGCAGAAGCGAAGCAGCTGTGTTGTTCAAATGGGCTCAGAGCCATCAGAGCTTCTCCCCTTTAATGTGAACATACAAGAAGTGTTGGAGATGCCAGGGATTGAACCCAGGGCCTACATCCACCATGAGCTCATCATGCAGGTGTGATGTACCTATGCTCTGCTAATGATAAATATGAGAATGATAATATTTGAATCAAAATATCTGCATGTATTAAAAGTGACATTATAGTAGAGTTGGACCTATATATACCTATATATATAGGTCTCATTCCAACAATATTGTATTCAAAGTGTGTAAACTCAGCCCTGGTCCTGAATTGCAGCCAGTTAAAAATCACTGTACTGGAGCTCTGCTGAGAACAGGCCGCTGTTTCTGTGTCTGTACCTTTAAATAACCCTGAGCTGTGTCTGACCACGCCCCTCTCTCTGGAAAGAGGAAGTCTCTCTCTCTCTCTCTCTCTCATCTTACCATGTGCTTCTGTTTACTTCTAGATATGACAGTGGCTAAAGAGGCTAATGTGACTCTGCAGTGCATTAACAGTACAGTTAACAGTAGTCAGTCATCACCTAAATTACAAATAAGTGTATAACACTAGCTTCAAATGAGCCTTGTGCTCACAGAGCTTATGTTGAATGTCCCTCCTGATATTAATTACTCAAGAACCACCAGAACTTCCCAAAGTTTTGCACCAACCGGAGGTCTGGGGGTGGGTCACAAGCATCACAGTCAAATGAGCCAAATAGTAAAAAATGAACATAAACATGTCAGCATTTATTTCTAGGGTTAAAAAAACAGAACTCATTTTGAATCAGCAGAATTATAAATAAAAAGTCTTCTTTTTGAACGTTTCTCCAAATATATGTTACTGATGTTTATATAATTAGCATGACGCACACCAAACATGACTAACAATCCTGCACGACAGAATTGTACTGAACTCTGTCGTGGGATTGGTCCAAAGGCAGCTCATGCGTGTTTAGTGTATGCAATTTCTTACTACACAACAGTAAACACTAGTTGTTAGGTACTCTCTATATATACGGGCTCTGTTCTCCAAGGACTGAGCTACTGCTGCTCCTAAAACAGTCATGGGCTTTCATTCGGGAGTTGAAAACCAGGGTTCTGTTTCACAAAGCAGGTTTAGTGAAAACTCTGGAGTCTGTTAACCCCTGAAATGAGGGAAACTCTGAGTTTTCCATTTCTAAAAGGGAGTGTAACTTAAACCAGAGAAAGAGGAGTAACTCTAGGCCTGTTTCACAGAGAGAGGTAATCTTAAGCTCTCGGTCAGTTACCGTAGTAACGAACTCTATGAAGCCAACCTGGTCGGGACCAGGTTTTTCTCTAATGAACCTGAAGTTTCTCTCTGTCTGTCTGTTTCAACCACACACACTCATTTGATTTCCTCATTCATTCATGCATTCATTCCAGTCAGCAGGTGTCAGTTTTAAGGCGCTATCAAACTGGCAAACTGGACATGTCATTTCACTAATGATCCAGTGGATGAAGATCGGGAGATTGCACATGCTAATTTGCATACACGTAACCTAGAGATTTCTGACTGCAAAAAATATTTTGTGAATATTTAATTGTGAATATTTGACATTGTGATCTTAGAAAACATTTTAGTGACCATTACAGTCAGAGATGTGTTCATAGGCAACCATTCAAACAGTTTTCCTTCTGTAATATTATTGTGATTGCAAAGGACTACATTTAAACTTACGCACTGACCATCGGCAGCATTGTTGTCCCACTGCTGTCTCCCTCTCTTCTTGCAGTTGCGGTGAAAATGGTGTTTCACTTCTTTCTAAAAACATGTTCAAACTCACCATAATGAGCACACATTAAGACTTCCAATTCAAGTGGGGTGAAAACGCAGCCCTCCACTTCCTGATGCCATGGTGACTCGTCAAATCAGGGTTTCATTGATGCTGGCTTTTTATCGCTGTGGTGTACGCTGCGTTAACTGAAGGGTGAAACGACTCTCGGAAGTTGATGGAACCTACTCAAATCAGCTGATCTGGAACCTGGAAACTCAGAGTTTTCTATCTCAGAGTAGATCAACTCAGAGTTCAGGGTTACACTCAGAGTTTGTTGAACTCTGTTTTGTGAAATGAATCCTAACCACAAGATGTGCCAGTCCTCTGTCCACCACCATCACTGCAGAGCAGGTTAGCAGAGAGCTGAGGAGACTTGTCCCAACAAGGCCAGCCAGACTGAAAACAGGATGAGCTCCATCTCCTCAGATGGAGAACTGTTCTCTCCTCTGTCTTGTTCACTCTGTTCACATCCCAAACAGTTCATCAACAGCAGGTTTTGAGGGAGGACAGCTTGTTTTATCTTCCTGGAGGAAGTAAAGTCTCTGTTGGGTCTTCTCCACTTGGTGAGAGGTGTGTGGACCAGGTGAGGCTCAGCTCAGATGTGGACTATATATACTTGAATGAAGGCAGGAAACTGTGTTTACTATCTGAAGTATGCTTTAAGTCCATCATTAGTAACAGTAACTATCAGGCTCATCATGTGTAGTGTTTAGTGTATGGGCTAATGCTTGCATGTTAACTTCTTTGACTCGAGTCTCTGTGGCGCAGTTGGCCAGCCTGTTCAAGCTGTTAACTGGAAATTTTAGTGGTCTCGAGCCCACCCAGGGGATGATGGTTTATGTGTTTAATAAAACCAGCTAAAGTAATCTGAATCAAGGCTGGAATATATAATATAATAATATTCTCCGATCACGTAAGACGTTATCCGACTCCGTAGCTATGAGGACTCCTCGAGCCCTCACAGTTCTCCTATCAGATGCGTGTTAGGCACCCATGCGTGGAAATGAACACTCAGAAAGTGAAGTAATTTGCCTCAATATTGCAGATAAAAGCAGGAGAAAATAATATTTTATGATTTAATAATTTTGTGAGGGAGATAGAAGAGTAGAGCATTGGCTGCTTTCAGTATTTAAAACTCCTTTTCCTCTTTCTTCTCAACACAAAATCGGATAAGAGCTAACACAAACCAACAACTTTCTCTCTCTCAGTATGTTCTGTGGAAATATACCCCAGCCATAATTACTAAATGAGTTAAATGGCTATTTTGAGCAGGTTTAATAAGCTTGACTTGCCTTTCACAAGGTTAATCGATACTTTGTTTCTATCCTGTCACAGTTTTGCAGAGATGACCCTGTCTGTTTCTGTGTAGGGAGAGGGGCTGCATTTCACAGCAGGGTGCAAATTCAGAGGACCAACAGCCTTTGCTCGCCTCTGTCTTCCCTTGATGGATTGACGGACAGTTAAAGCAAAATCCCGCGCCCGGAGAGTGACAGAGAGGCTCTCTGTTAGGCTCTCACAGCGACGCAGAGGGCTCTCCGTCTAATGCACGGCACTTCACGGAGTACTCATAAGCTGGCCTTCAGTAACTTGGCTTTCAGGATCAAGAGGTAACCCTAACCCAGGTAAGATGGTTTGTGTGCTGAATTTCAACTGCAACAAGTGGGATCTGAATGAGTAACCTGTGTTGTGGTGATCAGCGCCGGAAATCAGGCAATATTCACCAATTTAGCCACGAAGACGAGAGAAGCTGTATTAAAATGCTGTGTTAAAATAGTCTTTTCAACTAAGAGAGTTACTTTCATCAAAGTTATGGAGCAGCTCCTCTAAAGTTTACTGAGAACCTGAGGCAGCTAGTTTAGCAGCAAGCTTCATCCAGGTCCCCACCATGGGGGTGGCTGTAGCTCAGTGGGTAGAGTGGTCGCTTTCAACTCCCCTGCCTGCACAACAAGTTGCTGTGTCCTTGAGCAAGACACTTAACCCTGAAGCGCTCCTCAGGCGCCTTACTGTAGGCAGCCAACTGCTCCTTTATGGGATGGGGTGCAAATGCACAGGTTGAATTTCATCTATGTATGTACCTGTAAATATGTAACATGATCATGATCCTCTACTTCTTTTTCTAGTTGAATACCAGTGATCTTCAGTTCGACCAGGACATGAGGCTCCACCCTTTCAGTCCAAATATGGTCTCAACAATACAAACATGACAGCGCCAAGTAATCCAAGATGGAGACCAGTGGGTGAGGTAAGACTATTTATATGGAAATAATGGTTGTTATTATTTTTAAGCACAAATAATTTTTGCACGCTGTCAATTTCACATCCATCCATCCATTTTCTACTGCTTACTCTCACATAGGGTCGCGTGGGGGCTGGAGCTCCATCCCAGCTGTCTTAGGATGAAAGGCAGGGTACACCCTGGCCAAGTCACCAGTTCATTGTAGGCACTTAGAGACAGACAACCACTCACACTCACTTTCATGGCTTCAACCACGGTCAATTTAAATCAGCCAATTAACTCAATCCCCATGCATGGCTTGTGGATGGTGGGAAGCCAGAGCAATCGAAGAGGACCCACTCCATACACTGGGAGAACATATTCAATGACAGAAAGGCCCCAGTAGGGAATCAAACCCCTTTACTTACTTGTTCTGGAGGCAACAGTGTTAACCACTGCACCACTGTGCCCCCACTGGAGAGATTTTTAAACAGTCACAACTGCCGGGTCTTGGATTTGAATGGCCATGTTGGTCCAAAGGTAGACACGTGTTCCTCACAAACGTGAGGAAACAAAGAAAGAAAAGTGGTTCCAAGTCAAAGGATGGGTTACATGTAGCGTATTAGAGTCAAATGTACTTTATGTTGACCAATGAATAATAGTCAATGGTCAACATTTTCTGTCCTTTGCACAGCATACACACTCAAAGGCTTTGTAGTAGTCAGTACTTTTTGTGTTTTCTATTCTAATTCCTCCTGGAGATTGATAACATTAATGTCGCCTCTCACATGCTGAACTTGATCTAATTCCTCTGTATAAAGAATTGTCATGTAGCTCCTCCCTAGCTTGTTCAATCTCATGCTCTACTTTCACAGACTATATAAGTCCATGTAAACACGACTCAAAGGTGTCCTGGATTGTGAGTCAGCAGAGAATGTTGTTGAGGCTTTACAGTTCGTGACAATGACCTGCAAATCCATAGTTCTGCAAGCAAGGGTTCAGATCCCCAGTATACATTAGTTTATCATTGATCATGGACTGCAAATCTATTAGTGCTCTGCACAGGTGGGGGTCATTGTTGTTGCATTAATGTTCACATCAGTCTGCTGAGTTTACGTTATTAAGGTTTACGTGGAGGTGGTTTCCTTCTTGTAGGTTTCATAGTGTAGTGGTTATCATATCTGCTTACACAAGCAGAAACCCGGCCTAAAACCCCAGTTGAACTGGGCAGCTTTTCTTCTGTGGTGTACAGCAACAAACATATGAAAGGTCTGTGTGGACTGGTAGCTGGAGATGTGTCAGATCCTCCTCCTGTGCACTGCCTGGGGTTCCCTTTGAGCAAAGCAGCAACTCCTCAACTCCTCTGAGGTTCTTACACGGTAACCTCTCCTCTGACATGTCTCCATTCATGCATGTGTGTTGGTTATATATAAGTTGTGTGTTTTTAGACCTCTGTGTGCAGTTTGTTTGTAAACAAGTGATACTACTTTCTTCATCGTAGTTCATCTTCTATCTTAATTGTAGTGTCACTGTAAAACCACAGAATTTTCTGATGACCTCATGCTGATCCATATGCAATGAGAAATTCCATAACTACAATAGAACACATCACATCAAATCTCTGTGAGGGCAGAGAGGGAACATTTATTGTGGAGCAGAAGGTCTCAGGTTCAATCTCCACCTGTGGTATGAATCTGCATCGAAGGGACTGAAGGTTTCTGTATTTTAACTCAATGCAGACTTCTGTCCCAACTCCCATCTGATGTTCACAATCATTCCACATTCAGCTGCTGAACATGTTATGAAGGATCGCGACCTTGAGAAATGCTGACCTTCACTGCATACCATTTACTTCTAGATCCTAGATACAGTACACAGGGCTCAAGCATCAGAAGCTTTCTAGTTATCCAACAGCTGACTAGTTCAATATTTCTTGGAATCTGCATCAAAGATCACAAGTTCAGCAATCTGTACCATGTGAAAGTAATGTCTACCTCCATAGTTTCTAGGTGATACTGCATGAAAGGGACTCTGTGGTGCAACATTATGAGCCTGACTCCAGATCAGAAGGTTGTGTGGTTCATATCACATCAGAGTCATTATTTCTGCTGAAATTATATCTGGATCAATATAGTATCTATTTAATAACAGTGTAAATACACATAATGCTGTACATTTTACAATGTGTGCAAAAGAGTATTCATACTTAAAAACAAACACTTAAAAACAAATAAAACTACCCATTCAGAAGCTGTATCTTCTAGTTCTTCTCCAAGGACTGCAGGAGGAAGCAGCTGTGTTGTTCAGCCTTGGCACAGTGAGTGACAAACAGAGCCTCTCCTTTAAAGTGAATATAAGAAGTGTTAAAGACAACAGCATCTCATACATGCTAAGCAGGGCTCTACCACTGAGCTACATCCCCTGTGATGCTTCTTCAGCAAACCACCATACTACCGAATACTGTTGAAATGTAGGCCATACACGGCTCTCCTGCTTACTTTCAGACAAAATAAAAGCAACGCTTATACTATCACTGAAGAAAAGGACTGTGATTGCTGGGAATCAAACTCAGGGTCAACTGCTTCAGCAGTAGCTATGTTCACCACTATCACTATCATTACCACCATCATATCAAAAAGACAGTTTCCACAAAGTCGCGAACAATTTATCTGTACATGGAGACCAAAAACACTAATTACAAATACTGGGTACAAATACTTCAGGTACACAGTTTCTAGATGGTTAGATTTCTGGCTCACGCCCATTGGATAACATTCCAATTGTCTTTTTTTCTGATATGACTTGAAGGATGCTGTAGTCTCTGGTAAATTCAAGAGTGCATGTGCAAATATGCACATGGCTGAGTGAGAAGCTGATGGATTGAAAATCCATTGGGGTCTCTCTGCGACAGGTTTGAATTCCTGCTGATAACGGTAGAGTTTATTGTATTATGGTATATAGATCAAGACGCAGGTAGACTGGCTCTCCTGTCTCTTCTTGGGTGCAGGTAACCATTACTTGTCTTGAAGCTCGCTGGAATTTTGGCTGTGATTTCACCCTGAGGCCTGAAAGTTTGTAAAGCTGCATTCAGACGGTAGGAGGCAGAGCTGCTACAATACTGTGTAGCTCTTTGCACATCTCCTGCTGTAGTTAACATGCTCATCTCTGACTGGACGGTAGTTTTCTGATGGAGCTGCTACAGATTACAGTGCTCTCTCACTCTTCCCTTTCCAAAAGTGGCAATTTTTTCTCTGTTCATTATGGGCGATGGTGGTATAGTGGTGAGCGAGTGGCCTTCCAAGCAGTTGACCTGGGTTCCATTCCCAGCCGTAGCAGGGGCTTTCCTCTTTGGTAAACTTGGTAGTGCACGCATGCAAATACCTTTTCTTGCTTACGCCCACTGGAGCAGGCCCAAATTATCTTTATTTTTTGCACATATGCAAGAACACAATAAAAACAACAACAAAAACAAACAAGCTGTTTCTTGTCACTTTCCATCGAGTATTATATGATGGACAAGAAATCCACTGGGGTCTCCCCTTGCAGCTTCGAATCCTGCTGTCAATAACGGTAAACTTTTGTTGAATATTGGGACATATTCACTACCCAGGTAGGCTGGCTGTCTTGTCCCTTCTTAGCTGCAGGTGATGGTGAAAGATTCCTTGTGAGGTTGTCAGACATATTAACACCACAGAATGTGGCAGTCCAGTCAGCCTTCTCAAGTCAACGACCTGTCTCTGTAATGTTGTTGACATTGAAAGTTTGTATGGCGCTGCATTCAGACGTGTAGGAGGCAAAGTTGTCACAATACTGTGTAGCTCTTTGAACATCTCCTGCTGTAGTTTACATGCTCATCTCTGACTGGATGGTAGTTTTCTGATGGAGCTGCCACAGTTTGCACAGTGCCTCTCACTCCTCCCTTTCCAAAAGTGGCATTTTTTTCTGCCTTATGAGCGATGGTGGTATAGCGGTGAGTGGTGGTATAGTGGTGAGCATAGCTGCCTTAGGTTAGATTCTCAAGAGCCATCACAGAGACTTTGATCTTTGAATAAATTCAATGCACGTGGCTCGAGTTTTTCTTGCACCAGTCCACTGGATAACATTCAAATTATCTTTATTTTTTCCGATATGATGGCTTAAGAACAGCGCTAAGTTATTAGTGGCCGATTAGTTAAGGTGATGGATTAACCAATCCATTGTCTCCCGCGCATGATTCGAATCCTGCTGATAACGATAGGGTGGCTGGTGAATTTTGGGACATATTTACTGCAGGGTAGGCTGGCTCTCCTGTACCTTCTTAGCTGCAGATGATGGTGACCTTGTGGCCTGAGAAAGTTTGTAACAGCTGCATTCAGAGGCAATACCCAGAGGCAGTGTGGACGCAATACTGTGTGAGCTCTTTGAACATCTCCTGCTGCACGGTTAACATGCTCATCTCTGACTGGGCGTAGTTTCAATCTTTTTTTTCTGATATGACTTGAAGGCCAGCTGTAAGTCTTTGGTAAATTTAATGGTGCAAGTACAGAAGCTATCTTTTTCTTGCATATGTCCACTGGCCAACGTTCAAAATTCATCTTTATTTTTGTGATATGATGGGCGGAGCTGCAGTAGGTTATCATTGCCAAGTGGTTAAGGCAATGAACTAGAGAAATCCGGTGCAGTTTTCCCTGTGCAGGGTTGAATCCTACCAACAATGGTAAATTATTTTGATGTAGCATAAATAGTCTTTAGTTCTAACAGTATTCATAACAGATATAAACTGTACAAGACAGAGAAATAAAATGAGTTTGCTACATTTCAATAGTGTGAGTAAACATGAACATGGAGATGCATTTGGAGCCGACTCCTGAAAAGAGACAAACTTGCATAGACAATCAGCATCCACATGAATGCTGTCTGCTTAGATTTAGGATGAAGGGCTTGGTCTGCTCCTCTGCTTTATAGAAAATCTTTTTCACCAAATGGTAAAAAGAGTCAACTGGACTTGCTTATGGTTTTATTGAGAGATGTCTCATTTCTCATCCAAGAGGCTTTCTTCAGTTCCTAGCGTTAGGGTCGATTACCATTACTATTGGGAGTCGCTGTCCACCCGCACTGATGAAAGCTGTTAAGGTGATCTGCACTCAGGTGTGAATGGATACTGTTGGTTTCTGGGGATGGAGGTCAATACTGAGATGTAAGTAGCTGATAGATGGTGTCATAGTCCTCCTCGTGAGTTTTCTCTTCAGCTTCCTGAATACTATGAGAACAAGCAGCCTGCCTCCCCTGTATTCCTGCACCGCTGGGCTATGCCACTGTCTCCCATACTGCCCCCTACTGTTGTGGAAACACATAGCACCTTCACATTTCCCACAATAAACCACACCATGACTGTGTTTCTAAATAGATGAATCCATGGCTGAAGATTATATCAATAAGAAAAATAATAATAAAAAATCATTACCCCACATGTGACCTCACTAGTGGGCGTCACAATAACATGCTACATTATTACTGGAACAGTGACAGCAAACTCCTCCAGACCATTTCAAAACCTAAACTATTTCAAATTTTAAAAAGTTTACATGTGAAGACCAAACTAGGTTACAAATAATTTTAAGGTTTCCAACTCTTTTTGCATAAAAGGGATCTGAACAATGGGACTATAAACTTCTGCAGCAGCCAAGATAGAAACTAAACTATCCTGGAAAATGTAGGCATCAATCCCACTACCTCTCGCATGCTAAACAAGCACTCTACTATTTGAGCTAATTCCCTGTATGGAATGCTGCCATGTAGCTCCATGTAGATCATCTCATCCCATACTTTTCCAGACTCTTGAAGGTCTCCTGATCAGACGTCTACTGTAATTCATCAGATACAGTAGATGATGGTGGCTGAACTCAATTATGCTCTCCAAGTTTCAAATTCCATCATTGTTGTTCCAGACAAGCTTACTTTAGTCTGCAAGTTGGCGTGTTGGAGGTGACGAGCTGCCAAACATCATTTTCCCACACAAGTTTACATGGTTGACTCCATGCACTGCTAACGTCATTGTCCCTGCTGGACTGCTAATTCAAGGTTCAAGAGTCTTTATTGTCATTATTACGCAGAACAAAAATTCTAGGAGAAGTCTTTCGACTTAAAGGCACACATGAATAAAAGAAATAAAATTAGATAATATTGAAAGAGAGGCTGACACGGTGGTGTAGTGATTAGCACTGTCGCCTCACAACAAGAAGAGTACGAGTTCGAATCATATATATGCATATATATATACATACACGATGTGTATATATATACATATATATATCACACGTGTGTATATATATATACTCGTGTATGTATATATATATGTGTATATATATATATACAGTACATATATATCTGATGTATATGTGTATATATATCTGTGTTATACTCACATATATACACATTATATACGTATATATATATATATATATATATATATATATATATATATATAAATAAATGTAATATACAGTATATACACACATTGAGACATGTATTAATAGAAAAATATACTTGATATGGCAGTCAATATTTTCACAGAACTTCTGCAAGAAACTAATGTGACTCCTTAGCTGGATGTCGCTCTCACAGCAAGAAGGTACTGGGTTAGTGCAGCCCCCAAGGGCCTTACTGTATTCTCTCCCGTGTCTGTGTGGACTCTCTCAGGTACTCACAGCTTCCTCCCACCATCCAAAAACATACATGGGGATCAGGTTGATTGGCTAATTTAAAGTGACCGTAGGTGTGGAATGTGAGTGTGAGTGGTTGTCTGTCTCTAGCTGTCACATAGTGAACTGGGAGACTTGTCCAGGGTGTACCCTGCCCTCCCACCCTAAGACAGCTGGGATAGGCTCCAGTCCCCCATTTGGCTTACATGTTGATGTATCAGCATTAATACTCCAATAGCCCATAATATGTAGATACAATATGAACTGGGCAGGTACTTTAAATTTGAGAAATTTTGTAGAACAGTGTTGTAGTGACAGCTAAAAAGACCATTAGACAGTGAAATGTTTTGGTAATAATAATAATAGCTGGTTAATGAGTGCTTTACTTTATGTATTTGTGTACTTACTTGATGCGATAACTGATGGATCAACTAGCTCCAAAAGTTTTGTCTTCACTTTCTCAAGGTGAAATGAGCAGCGTGTCTTCTGTTAAACACTTCAGTTGTGTTCGTTCTGTTCTAATCTAATCAGGCGTCTACTGTAATTCATCAGATACAGTAGGCGAGGTGGCTGAGATCAGTGCTCTGCAGAATTCAAATCACCTGCTTGTTCCAGAAAAGCTTACTTTAGTCTGCAGGTTGGACGTGTTGGAGGTGATGAGCTGTAACATTGTGCTCCACACAAGTTTACATGGTTGACTCCATGCTCTGCTAATCTGTTGTCCCTGCTGGACTGCTAATTCCAAAGGTTCAAGAGTCTTTATTGTCATTATGCCACGCCCAGAACATAATTTTGGAGAATCTATAGGCTTAAAGGCACACATGAATGAGAAATAAAATAAAAGATGTTAGAAAAACAGAAGTAGAATATAAAACACACATTTTTCCTGGATTGAATCTATACATTCTGAGTGATGTCACTGATGACCTCCTTTTAACCCATATGCTAATATAACAGAACACATTATAATATGTCATTCTTTTCTATACTAATGAATTTTCCACACTCTTATAATAGATACGTTATATTATGTCATTCTTTTCTGTGAGAAGAGAAGGAAGAAGTGTTGTGCCTCCTGAATATCTGCTGTGGAGCCAAAGGTCACAGGTTCAATCCCCACCTGTGGCAAGGATGGAGAAAAGTGTCAGGTAAGGTAAGGGGAAAAGTAAACAGTGAGCATGAAGGCAGAACAAGACATGTCTTCATACTTAAACTAGTGGTGTAAAAGAGGTGTGACTTGCATAAACAGCCCTGCGATGAGGTGGCAACTTGTCCAGGGTGTACCCACCATAGCTCTGCCCCTAACACAGCAGGGAAAGGCTCCAGCCCCAGCGACCCTATAAGGATAAAGCGGTAGATAATGGATAGATAGCCTTAATCTTTAAAACCAAGAGCACCATCTAGAGGAGCCTAAGAAACATCACAAGTGCTTCATGAAAGCTGTTTTTGCTCCATCCACTACCCAGTTGGGGTGAGTCTGCACTCAGAGTGTGAATAGATACTGCAGACCAGAGAGGTGAAACGTCTTCAACCAACCTAAAGCAAGTCAGTAGACTTAAAAACAGTTGGGAAACTGGCCAAAATCAGGAAAGGCTCGTTTTCATTGGTGAAATATCGTGTTTGGGAGTGCAGTGACCAGGCCAGTCTCAACCCGGATAGGCAAACTAGGCAATTGCCGAGGACCCCCAGCTGAAAAGGGGGCCCTGATAACAACTGGTTTTGTGTTACAGCGGCAATGACAACTTTGTGGACCCAGACAGCACCCTCCTAAATTCAATGACTGAAAAGTGCAATGACACCATTGAAATCCCCCCTCGAGGGCCCCCTCCCTTATAGTTTGACAGCAGGGTTGCATTTGCTAAAGCCAAGGCCTAAACAGCAGTTGTAGACATTTTGCACATGACTGTCTCTTGGTATCAGGAAATTAATTTGATGTGTGTTTTACGCTTTGTGCACTTTCTGTGTGTGTTGATAGATCAAATTGAAACATTGCTGTTAAGTTTGTTAAAGTTTGTTATGATTTTGAAACTTCATTAGTGTAGATATCTGCTTGGCAGAGTATAGCTTGTTTAGTGTGTAAACTCTGTATGGCATGGGATTATAATAGTAAAAGATATGATTGTTATCATTGTGTGGTAATTCACAAGGTAAATTTGCAGTGGAAGTGTGTTGGCAAGAAGTTATTCAGAGTGGTAGCATGCATTTGTTTACACAGTAATGTAGTACATGTCTCACACGTTACAAAAACAATATACATACTTAAGGTAAAATAAACACAAGTTAAGAAAAAACATGCACCCTGAGAACAAATCCTGTCTTAATAATTACTTACAAAACATCAAAGTGGAGACAGTATAAGATAAAGGAGGAGTTAACTGTCCCCAGTCTCTCAAATAGATATAGGAGAGTTTTCTTCTACTTGGGTAATAGGAATTACTTCTTTTCTTCTTCTGCTTGGTAAAGCTGTTACAAACTGTAGTCACATAACAAGTTGTTCTTTTGCATGAATGATTTGTTCCAGTTTTTCCATATTTGTCAGGGTTTGCTGTGCAGTTTCAGTAATTTGTTTGCTTGAGATCCTGTGGACGTGTAGATGGCTTGTGCTGTGTGTGTGGTGTTTGCAAGCATAAAAGCAGAGTCACTTACCTTAATCCAAGCTTTACAAAGTCCTTCACCTTCAAAAAGCAGTTTTCCCACTTTTTGGGAGACACACTAATTTGAATAAGATGTGTTTTCTGAAAGTAGTAGGAGAAAGGAGTACACACATACGATTAGACAGTTTATATTACAAATGTGTGATATAAAACAAATGAAGTGTAATGTGAACATGTGATAAACTGTATTTGTAACTGTTTGTGCACAAACACAATGTTAACAAAATACACAAGTAAATCTGCACAGTGCTCTTAAAAAGTAAACTATCACAACAGAATATCAGATTATTATAGAAATGTTTCATTGATATACTTTTGAGCCTATTGTTTATCAACCGATACTATTACTTTGAGTCTTTGAACATTGTACCAAGTGTGGAAGTTCATTAAACCTTGCAGCTCTTCTGGTCATCAGTTTTGACAGGTGCAAGATTCATACACAGATGTCTTGGTTTATGGGGGTGGTCTTGTTATCACACATATATCTGAACCACAAACACAGATATGCAGATGAGCTGTGAGGGCTCACACATGTGATTGGCTGTCCAGCTTAGGTGTGCACCGTGGTGGTCCAGCTGGAGCACATAGGAGCCTCCATTTTGTTTTGGTATTTGGTGTTTGTTGTTTTTAGTTTTTGTATGGTTTGTGGTGAAATGGTTGGCATCCAAAGTTTTTGTTGGGACGTGTTGAAAGCATTGTAATTATGCACAGTGGCACTATAGTGTTTGCGATGTACAGGCTATGGCTAAATCCTGTGTTTAAGTCACATTTGTGAATTTCCTTAGGTTTAAAATTGCCCCATGGTAGACAAAACCCACTTAAAGAGTCAAGCAATCACTCTTATACCACTTTCCCACTGACATTAGTGTCGGCGTGAAGATATTTTCCTTAAAGCTTTGGCACGGCTCGGATCGAAGCATTTGGGCTCTTTCACAGTGCCAAGCTAAGGCATTCTTGACCTCCAGCTGTGAGAGCTGTGTGCCTGTTTTCCTCCCCTCCCATATGTGATCATGTTTGGGCCATCATCATTACAGATTACAGAGCACCGGAACACAGAGAGAGGTAAACAATGGACAACACGGACATGATAGTCACGTTAACATTGTTGTTCCATGTTGCAATTTGTCCCTTTTGCAAAGTGCTTACAAACCCAGTACCCAGTACTAGCCCTAGCTATGATCAATAAAAAAGGTGTGTCAGATCACTACTTTGATATATTTTAACACAGTCACGTAATTCACAGGGTTTTCCCCGATCAGTAGGATTTCCCCAGAATGGCGATAGGACTAAAAATCACTATGTGCTCCTAATAATAAGAGATGATGTAAAGCTGTTTGATTTGTTTGATTAAATAAAATCTCTGTCCTTCAGAGATCAGTCCTCTGAGATCAACAGATAGACTAAGTCTTATAAGTGATCACCTCTGCAGCTTCACACTGACAGCTGACAGGCTGCTCAGTGATAAAGCGGAAACGACAGGCAGATACATCAGCGTCATCGGGTAAATAGCGAGTCGGCGTGGAGTGGGCATGGCTGCGACTTTCACACTGTAGCGATCCGATCCGAGCGATGAACTCCAGGAATTCGATTGCTGAGTGGAATTGACCGTCAAAATGTGGATTCGAGCCTTTCACAGTGCACATGGGTTTTTCATGCAGGAAAAAAGAACTGAAGGGGCCTCAGCAGTTCAAGAACGCTGGCTGACTTTTCACTTGAAACTTTTATAGAGCTCTGCCAGCACTATACAGTTGCCTTCCTCTCTAGGTGTAGTCTTCAAGGTCAGATGTCATCAGTTCTTCTTCTTCACTGGTTTGATAGTCAGTGCTGGATGTCCTCTGGACAGCACACACGACCTAGAAATGTTAATATATACCTAACTAGAGACATCACCAACCAAAATGGGAGATAAGACCCCTTCCTGTCCAGCCCCACATTCCCTTTCACTCTGTGTGTTGCCTGTTCTTTGTCAGAGACCATGTGCCCTCAGGTTGTAATTAAAGTAAATCTACCTAGTTATGTGCAATAAAGCATTTAAAATATTAACAGAATGAAATGATAAAACACATCATAATTAGTAAAAAGTGCAAGTGCACTATGATTGCATAGCAGAGATCACACAAACATTAATCCTTCAACATCTCAACAGAGCTTATCATTATCATGCCTGCATGTGTTCTCCTGTGGGGATGGTACAAGGTCTCACAGAGATTTAACTCAAGCTCTTGCATGCTTTTTTCAAATCTCACTCTATTAATTATACAGCTACAACCTAGCTGGGAATGTTTGATACCATTTTATATAACAATTCCTTACACAGGCTATGTAAACTGAAGCGCTATGCTATCTTGCTAAGGAAAACTAGCGAACAAATATTGTACAATTATCTAATACTTGTAGGCAGGGTGGCACGGTGGTGTATGTAGTTAGTAACTGTTCGCCTCACACAGCAAACACATCCCAAAACATGCATGCAGGGGAATTAGGTTTAATTGGCTAATTGAACATTGACCTGGTAGGTGGTGAGATGCACCTGAGATATGGTTGTCTTGTCTCTATGTGTCCTGTGATGAACTGGACACTTTAATCCCAGGCAGTATTACTCAGCCTTCTGTTCCTAAAACTGTCTCTATGTGAGGATAGAAGTGGTAAGAAAATGGAGATGGATTTTGCACTTCTGCAGCTTGTCATGGTGAGTGGACTGAAAATCACAGACAGACTGTGTTTATCTGTTTCAAGTAAAGAGTTCAACCAAGCATCTGTTTCCCATGTGTTACTCTAGAAGATCTGTGATCAAGTAGTATTATCAAATCATCATTCTCATGCTGTTTAATTTAACAAAACAGTACAAACATTATTCCAAAGCTTACTAATATTGTTTCTCAGATTAAAATAAACACAGAAATGTTGTTACCATAGTTTGTGTATAAATGAGTGAAACAAGGAGTCATTATTACTGACCCATATGGTTTGAGGCTGATAGCTCCTGAGATTTCATTATCACCATCTTGGATTATTAGGCATTATTAGGCCTTATACCGGAAAGCCAAAGTAGCATACTGGTGAAAGACCTGCCTTCATACCATTTAAGTGAACCCATGATGCGTCATCAACAGGGTGTTGATTTGCCACCAAATGAAAACAAGGCCAAATACGAAAGCTTATGTCACAGCAATAAAAATAACAATCATGGATCACATCTTTGACTACCACTGAGCATTACTGTACTCATACAAATTATTATTTATCTGCACAAAGCTATGCTCCAACATCTGCTGCCAACCTATTCCACACACACATTTTCACCATGACAGAAACAACTAACCTGGGGTGTGTGTCCCAAAAACATTGGTGCAAATTTTTAGCTACATTTCCTAAGTCTCAGCGTTCGATCCCTGACACCCCAACTGTGTTTCCCCAACAGCATCGGTCCGAACAAAGCAAACTTCTGATGTTTACAAATAACATAGTCTGATGTATCGTTGAACGATGCAAGTGTTTCCCAAAAGCTTAGCTGGAACGAGATGTAAAGTTACGATCTTGAAATGCTGTTGTCACAGTTGAGGTGAAAGATGCAAGTTATGTTTTAAAACAAATGTTTGTGTAGCTCTAGAAGTTTCCAGAGTGCAACCTCGATAGCCTACTATGAAATAACTGTATTAAGATTTAAATTGAAAATGAAGTCATCATTAAAACACTCCAGTTGAATAAGGTAGTATGTAACGGAAGGGAAACAGTGGGGAAGTTGGATTACTGCCAGTTAAACATGCGGCATTGAAAGGTTTATAACCATGACATTTTACGCATTTATCAATGTTTATCATGATATTGAAGACTATTCAGCATTATTATAAGAATTTAACTTTAGCATTGTTAAGTGGTCGGGCAATTTCCTACCCACGCAATTCATTTTCCTTCTTGGTTACTGGTCGGTTTACACTCTTTGTAGAGTCTCCAAAAGAATGTTTTTGCTCCTGCACTTGATTGTAAGAAATCCAGCCCCCGCCTCTTCGACAAATCACATGGTCTGGGCTTCTTATGTACTACACTCACCTGCGCCCTAACAGAAGGTTGTATAAGTGTTGCTGAAGTTAACTCCACTGAGGCTCAGCTCATGTTAAAGTTGACGCCTACTTCAAACGCAGGCTTAATCTCACTTCAGCGGCGTGTTTAGGGGGACCTGTCGTGTTCAAGAGGGCGTAATCCACTAATGCCTTTGACTCCTTAATCAAATTCTTGAGATATGAATCTTACTGATAGTATTTTAGATTAGTATTACTAAAACACACACACACACAGAATGCTTTGTCCCAGATTTAAATTACAAACATGTTCAAGATACTTATTCACATTAATGAAATAAATAACAATTAAAAATAATAATAATAACATATAGCAATCAATAGTTTAAATAAATAATTAATAGTTTGAATTTTAATACGTAAAAAAATAAATCACAATAATTAACAATAATTATATAAAAATAATAACATTTTATATGTGAATTTCTCTGTAGAGATGAATCAAAGCATCTATCTATCTGCTTGATCATATCTTGATGACAGTGATCACTAAATTATTGGCATTTGGTTTGATGTTGTGCTGTATTTAGTGAGTGAGTGATCATTACAGTCACGTTTTGAAGCAGCAAAGACCAAATGCTGGAAGAATGAATCCATATGGAACAATATTTGATGAATCTGTCTTATTTTTTGGTAAAATTGGGAAACACAGGTGTAAAAAAAAAACATGTGTCCACAATGACACATGAGGCTGCAGGATGAAGACTAGGTGAGGATCAGTATTTTGAGTAGAAGAACTCATTTTCAAGTTTTCAATTCCTCCTCAAAGCTCATCAGTGAAAAATCCTTCTGTGTTTCCAGCAGAAATGCTTACACAAAATCCTCACACTAGCTTCTGGTAGTTGTACAGTAAAGCGACAAGCATCATTTTGTACCATAATTAGCCAACCTTTACCTACTTACCAGCTATTGGTCTGCTCTGATTGCAATTTGCTTTGATTACGTTGAAAATAAGAGCATAGTTAATATAGCTGAATCCATAGGTGCACAATGATTCAAAGCTACCTCCAGTTAAGACATACTGTATCTATACAGCCACATGTAGACCATATCTTTTTCATGTGTTTAGCCTTCCATGTCAACTTAGCTGTATAAACACAGATGCAATAACAATAATTATGTACATATACAATTGTACAATCTACACAAATTAGCGCTTCATTACCCAGAGACAATTTTATCTTTGCATTTATTTGATGCCAGCTAATGTATTCTTATCTCAGTCAGCAGCCAGCCAGAAATAATATTACTTAGCTAACAAAGGTCATCTTATCTCAATGAGAATCATATGTTGCTTAACTGTGACTCGATAATATCATCAGAACAGAAGAGGTACATGTTGCCAACATCTCCACTCAACTCGAGCTAACAATAAAACTATAAAAACCATGTTCAGTTGAAAAAAAAAACTTGTTCAAGATGTTGCCAACATGTGAATGTTAAGGTTACCTTACTCCGCCTGTGGCGCCACTCTGGGAAAAATTCCCTCTGCAAGCAGAGATTCAAGCTTTTTCTGCAGTTTAACACGCTGTGAGAGTCTCAGAATTTACACTGCATGTCTGGGTAAAACTGACCTGCTTAGATCTCTGTCTGTTGTTAACTGGACTGAATTCACTGGACACTAGACTGATGTGTGTGTGTGTGTGTGTGTCTGTGTGAGAGAGATGTGTGAAGGGGCAATGTAGAAATAAATGTGCATGTTCTAAACAAACATGTCTGGTCGCTCTTGTCAGATGTCCCAACTTTCCATTCTCATTCTCTACCATAAATTATACATGGAATATAGAAGTATTTTGTAGAAGACTATCTCTATCTATCTCTCTTTATCTACCTAACTAGTCTAAGGACAGTGTGTTATAGATTTAGATATACAGCATATACCCATCCTTGAGCCAGCCACCTTATCGTGGTGGAGGTTTGGCTCAGTGTCCCAATGAACCTAGAGCTAAGTTGTCAGGGGCTTTATGCCTCTGGTAGGGCTCACCCAAGGCAGACAGGTCCTAGGTGAGGGACCAGACAAAGCACGGCTCAAAGACCCCTATGGTTGGGTGTGATCAAGCACAAACGCTCTGGGTCTTTCCCACCGGACGCTACAGTTACCGGGCCCCTCTGGAGCCAGGCCTGGAGGTGGGTCCGTGCGGGCGAACCTGGTGGCAGGTCAGCCTTCCATACCTGGGGTCCGGCCGGGCACAGCCCGGGTGCTGCAACGGCGGGTCACCCTTCTCCCATGAGCCCACCACCATGAGAGGGGCCAATGTGGGTCGGGATGCAAGTTGTGAGTTGGAGTGGCAGCCGAGAAGGCTGCTGCACTTAGCGATCCTAATCCCACGGCTACAGAAGCTGGGGCTCTAGGGAATGTGCAATGTCACCTCTCTGGCAGGAAGGAGCGGTTTGGTCCGGTGTGAGGTGGAGGAGTTCTGACTAGATATATAGTCGGATCTCACCTCCACACACAGTTTGGAGTTCTGGTACCAGTCCTCTTTAAAGGGGCGAGAACTTCTGTTCCACTTGGGAATTGCCATGTCATGAGAGGCGCTGGAAGCAGGTGTGTGAGCATACTTATTGCCCCAGTGGCCTGGTGCCTGTACATTAAGCTACTCCTGCAGATTGAGAGTAGCCTCCCGGTCCTTGCCTTTCGGGTGGGGGCGATTGGTCTGACTGTTGTGTGTGCTTATGCACCAAACAACAGTTCAGAGTACCCACCCTTTGAGGAGTCCTTGAGGGGGCGCTGGAGGAGCCCTCTGGGGATTCCCTCGCTCTGCTGAGGGACTCTCACTGCTCACGCAAGGCAACGAGCAGTGAGACCTGGAGAGGCGTGATTGGGAGGAACGGCCTCCCAACCCGAACCTCGTAGTGGTGCTCTGTTATTGGATCTCTGTGCTCGCCACGATTGTCCATAACGAACACCACAGCTCAAGCATAAAGGTGTCCATATGTGCACTTGGCACCAGGACACCTTCCTAGGCTGCAGTTCGACGATCGACTTGTAGGTCGTGTCACCGGACTCTGGCGGCTGCATGGGCCTGCAAGGCTACACTTTCGAGGTGAAGAGAGGGGCAGAGTTGAAACAACTGATCACCACCTGGTGGTAGAGTTGGCTTTAAACCGATGGTGGGGAAGATGCCGGTCTGATCTGGCAGACCAAAACGTATTTGCTGAGGGTCTGCTGGGAGGCGCCTCGCCAGAGTCCCCTGTCAGGGAAGAAGTTTCAACTCCCATCTCTCTGGCGGAACCTCACCACATCCCCAGGGAGGTGGGGTAATATTGAGTGCGAATGGGCCATGTTCGTGCCTCCATTGTTGTGGCAGCCGACCGTGATTGTGGCCGTGAAGGTGCGGTTGGTGCCTGTCGTGGCGGCAAACTTCTAACCTGCTGGTGGACACCGGCGGTAAGGATGTCATTAAGCTGTTGGAAGAAGGAGTCCCATCAGGCCTTTTTGCGCCTGTTGGGACTCTGGAGGCAGCTGATGGATGCACCGGCTGGCCAAGCTGTTTTAGAATGCGTGCTTTGGCCGCGCCTTGAGGCAAAAACTTCGGGTGTGGGAGGGAGTTCGGTGAGGCCACCATGGAGAGAATGACTTCCAGGACGTAAGCTTCGAGGTGAGATTCTTGTCCACCATCCGCGCCTCAGGAGGGGGAAGCGGTGCACCACCAACACTGTGTATAGTGGGGATGCAGTGCGCTGCTGATCTCGACTTTCGGGAGCGCTGTGAAATCGGTGGGGAGAATACTTACGAGGACCTCTCTCAAATCCCACCCCGACCACGCCTTCCTGCATGAGGAAGCAGAGACTGTGGACTCTGGGAGCAGGCTCTCCATCTCTGGGGTTGAGAGTCTGGCCGAGGTGGTTAAAAAGCTCCTCGGTGGCAGGGCCCCGAGGTGGAATGAGATCCCGCCCGGAGTTCCTAAGGCTCTGGATGCTGTACCAGAGGAGTGTCGTGGCTGGACACGCCTCTGCAGCATCGCTTGGACATTGGGGACAGGTACCTTTGGATTGGCAGACCAGGTGGTGGTTCCCCTCTTTGAAGAAAGGGGGGATCAGGAGGGTGTGCTCCAACTATACAGGATCACACTCCTCAGACCTCCCTGGTAAAGCTCTATTCAGGAGTTCTGGAGAGGAGGAGTCCATGCTGTGAAGTCTAATCTCGGATTTCAGGAGGAGCAATGTGGTTTTCTGACCCGGAAATGTGGAACAGTGGATCAGCTCTACACCCTCAGCAGGATCCTGGAGGGTGCATGGGAGTTACCGCCCAACCAGTCTGTACATGTGTTTTGTGGACTTGGAGAAGGCGTTCGACTTGGTGTCCCTCAGGGAGTCTTGTGGGGGTGCTCCTGGGAGCCCTATAAAAATTTTGGACCCCTGGTACAGGAAGTGTTCGGTCTTATGTACGACCCGGTGCCTGAGTCTGGTCCGTATTGCCGACAGTAAGTCGGATTTGTTGTTTTTCAGTGAAGGTTGCAGACATGGGGAAATACAAAAGTGTCCTGACATGACTCTTAAATGCTGGCATAAACTGTCCTAGTTGAGGGCTTTACTTATAATTGGCCCACTCAATATCTATGGGAATATAACTTGTTTGAAACTGCTTCTGTAATTCAATAGAGTAGCAGGAAATGTTTGGGTAGTGAGGGCACTGTGACCGCTTCAGGGAGTGTTTCCTCCCAGGAGCATAGAGACTCCTCAAGTGGGCTCAACCGCTGATGTGGGACTGGCCCTCCCTGCCTGCTTGGCTGAGCTCTGTCTGGCGCAACCCATTATGGGAGAGATTAGGGAGAGCCCTGGATTCTGGCGGAGTCTGCTGCGTGGTTGCAGATCAGAGGCAGCCCAGCCTCCATTGAAACTCACTCTCCCGAGATGGCGGCTCTCCAGTCCAGTGTTGCGGTAAGAGTGTTGAATGAATGAACTGTAATCTGGATTCATGTAATCTATGCAAAGGCTTCAATATTTGATGTGATGTGATAATGTTCCGCACTGAGCTTTGCGAGGAATAAACTGACACAATTATTATAGCAAATCAGTTGATGTGTGTGATAAATGTCTACTGAGCTTTGCGTGGGAGATAAATTGGCTTTCAATTATTCCTAGCAGAATCAGTATGTGGTGTGTGACTCCTTTGTGTGCCATATTCACTGTGTGCCGACCACCCTCGAGACCTTTAAAATATCTGCACAAACATCTTGGCGTCTGAACAGGATGCAAGCTGTATGGTGGGCTGTGTGAAGTGAATATTTTGGTGTTTTTGTGCGCCATAGTGTGTACATAAGTACAGGATGTTCTGTAGGGAGAGAAGGCAGAGAAGAAAGCTGAGGGATGGAGGAAGGGAAGGTTGAGGCTCATTCCGGCTGGGAGAGCGCAGCTTGAGAATGGAAAACAGCAGCGCGTTGGTGTTTGAGAGAGATGGAGGTGGGCGTCCCAAGCCATGGGATGGGGTTGTTTGGTGATGGAGATCCTACCATTGTGTCTGCTGCGTATTGCAAAAGATATTCCAGTTGCACACAAGACTCCCTTTGAGGAGTGTGTGCAGCAGCGTATGTGGGCTTGCGCTACTGCAGCATGGTGGAGTAACTCGCGACACTCTGGAAGGATTACAAGTTGCAGAAACTAAAAAGATCAAACAACAAATGTGTGAATTACAAGTAGTGTGAACCACTGGTTGAAAACTCAAAAGTCAGTCTCCTACAGTTGCAGGTAGAGAGACTGGAAATGTTGGCCTGAGCGATCTGTTACCTCATGTGTCTGAAAGTGAAACAGGAAGAAAAGCAACATAAAAGAAGCGTAATACTGACCCTGTGCAGGTTAGAGCCTACTGTATACCAAAGTTGCTGTGAGCTCTGCTACACTCAGTGGGATCCGGACCATTGTGGGATGGTAATAGATCTGGGAAGATTCTGAGTAATTGCCCATGACAGTGACAGTGAATGGGGAGGGTGCAGTCGCCACCCATTACCACCTACCTCAGTAGCCTGCCCAAGCAAAGCCAGTATGTGTGCTAACTAGCGGCGCCAGAGGGCAGCTGGCGGTTTGCACACGACCTAAGCGAAGGAGCAAGTAAGGAGATGTGAATGGAGCACTAATGGTAGATGACTTGGGGGACAGCCCGGTAATGGAGTCTGGTGGATCAACCACAGCCTGATGCTGAGGAGTTTAGAATGTAGAAGATCACTCCCCCAGAGGAAGTCCAAGTACACTTGTGTCGGCGATTTAGACAGCAGACGCCTGGTCCGTCACTAGGGACCTGTGGAATGCTCTGGTAAAGGCAGGAGTGCCTGTAAAAGAGATGATAGATGGACTCCTCTACTATTGAATTTTAAGGGACAGATGCAGACAAAAAGGGCTGAGAGTACGCTGTGCACAGCGTACAGGAGTAATACCAGGAGCCTCATCGTTATCAGGACTGGCATCAGTGACTGCACTGAGGGGAGATGGTAACTCCATCTGCTCCGCCTCTGTGGACCAGAACCCAAACAGAGACAGGAAGTCAAACCAGAAACTGAGGAGTCAGATTCTGAGAGGAAGAAGAGGTGCAGATCAGAACAGTGAAAAAGAAAAAGGACAGGAAAGGGAAGAATAAAATAAGGACAAAGACAAACACGCCTGTATCCAGATTTGACTGATTTATTACAATTATAGGATGAAGGCCGGGAGCCTCACAAATCAGGAACTCAAAACTGTTGGTCTACAGACGACATACAACCCCATGTGGCTGTAGACATTTATTGGGAAAACTCAAATGTGCAAAAGGGTGGTGGCTCTAGTAGACACGAAGCAGAGGCCACCCTCATACATGGTAAACCTCATAAATTGGGTGGCTGGGAAAAGGCTGCTGGAAGGTCAAGGCGCTGGAAGGAGCTTGAGTATTCAATCCAGAATTAGGTCAGACTCTGGAGGAATTGGGAGAAGGGAAAAAGCAGCCAGTGGGCTGAATTGAAGGCCGTGTATATGGTTTTGCAACAGGTGGGTGTACAGGAAGTGTACATTTTCTCTGACTCTTGGTCAGTAGTGAATGGATTAACCACCTGGATGCCTACATGGCAAAGTCACGACTGGAAAATACAAAGTAAAGAGGTTTGGGGCAAAGAGTTGTGGAAGGACATTTGGGAAAAAGCACAAATACTTGATATAACAGTGACACATGTAGATGCTCACACCAAGAACACAAACCCAGAAGCTCTACACAACCGATACATCGACGGTGTCGTGGAAAGCTATGCCAATAGAAAGACAGTCTAGTGTAGGACTCGCTAGATGGGCTCATCAGGAAGTCAGGTCACTGGGGAATCCAGGGACAATGCAGTGGGCCCAAGACAGAGGCATAGATCTGAAAACAGATGATGTCAAAACTGTTATACAACAATGTGAGCAATGTCAACATCAAAGGAGAGGTACACCGCAACATTTGCAGGGTCAACTACACAGAGGAAAATCACCAAGCCAAATATGGCAAATGGATTTTATTGGCCCTATGCCCGAATCTCAAGGTTGTAAATATGCATGTACAGCAGTTGACACATTCTCAGGAGTAATGGTGGTCCATCCATGTAAATATGCTAATCAACATGCTACCATTCGGTGTTTGGAGCTCATAGAAAAATTCTATGGAGTCCCATTACAGATTCAGACAGATAATGGTACACACTTTACCGGGAATGCAGTCAAAGAGTGGTCATCAGGAGAAAACGTTGAGTGGATTTTTCCATGTTCCCTATCATCCTCAAGCAGCAGGGCTGATAGAGAGAATGAATGGAATTCTGAAAGACTCACTAGAAAAAACTGTCAGTAAACAATGATCTGACAGGATGGAGAAGGAATTTGGATCAAGCTGTAAAGCAGCTGAATAATAGGCCAATCGGACCAGGAGTAACTCCTATGAATAGGATGGTCAATGTACATAATACGCCAGAAAAGAGCCTATCAGGATGTGGAAACTTCTAATGATAAGGCAGAAATACCAGTAAGAGCTACACCTGGTTCTAGCAGGACTAGATTTAAGAACTCCTGAAACGATAACTCTAGCTCCAGGACAGACACAGGTGGTAAAAACAGGCCTAGGGCTACAATGTCCCTCCGCAATGATATGGCCATATTTTTGCCAAGGTCAGGATTGTCACTCAAAGGACTGACAATCTTAGCTGAGTTATTGATCAGGACTATCAAGGACAGCTAGGAGTAGTCTGTCATCACCTAGGAAAGAACCCTTAGTGCTAGGACAGGGCCTCAAAATAGCTCAGCTGGTAATCAAAACCATGTGACATGACTCAAGTACAAGAGATATATGCTCCAACCTCTATTACAACACGAGTTGCTGGAGGATTTGGTTCAACGGATAAACCAGGAGCAAAAGTGTGGGTAAGACAGGAACAAGGTCCACCCAAGGCAGCTGAGATCATTGCTCAAGGGGACGACAGAGTGGTAGCAGTCATATTTCCAGGACAGGGAAAAATGGGTAAATGTGCCAGTGTCGTAAAATGTTATCTGCGAGAGAACTAATTGTGCTTTTTCCTATATACCCAATAGCGTTAATCTGTGTTACAGAATGTTCCCGTGGAACCTGTTAATCGGACGACCAGGACTGATCGGGTGACCAGTACATACGACAGTATGGCGGGCCCAAGATGCTGGGGTGTCGGCTGCTGGGACACAATCCTCCCTGCTCTCGGTGCCATGGCATTGATGTGGTCCAGCCTCTTCTGGGTAGCAACGGCAACGCCGGCGATGCAGTTGATGGAGGCGCATCAACCCTATGTCGTGGCCTGGGCTGGAGAACCAGCATATGCTCAGAGGAACGGATGTGCCCTATTGCAAACATCACTAGCACTTGCCCCATCTATCAGTGTGAGAAGTGTTATAGACAGTACAACAGAGGGCATAATGTTCCTGTTGTAGAGGAGAACTGCAGAGTAAACATCACCGCTGATATGAGCCTGTGTTTAGGTCATATAAATAACTGGACATGTGTAACTAATGGCTCTACTGAATTGTCCATTATTGCTAGTGGGGACATGTGGATTATGAATGTCACCACTATACCAAGCAGAATTGCCTTTGGCTATGTAATAAGGACAATACCTGAACAGTCAGTAGTTACAGAGACTAATTTGGCCTAATAATATCCACCTGTCAAGAGATGGCAACACAAATACGGCACACTGATGTACATTGGAAAGTTTTGTTTCCTCCTTTGCCACGATGGCGGACGCATTCGACTACGAGAATGGTATGACACACTGCTCGGGAACTGGAACTGTTCTTGGTCTATCAAACACTATTGATAATGAGATAACACGAACCATGTTGTCAGACACAGGTCATCAAACATCGCTGGGGATCCAGCAAATTGGACTTTGGATGCCGTCCACTGTAGCGACACAAGAAGAAACAGCACGATTATTTTTGTACAATTTTAACTGGAAAATGATGATGGGAAGAAGTAGTATAGAGCAAATACTAACAAATATTACCACAGCTCTCAATCTTACCATATGTAATGTGCAATCAGTGAATGCTAGAGTACAAAGAGAATCATTTATAAGAGCTGTAACATCCAATAATGTCAATGAATGGAGAAGAATTTGGAACATTACTGATACCTGGTGGTTAAAGGTTCAACCACAACAAACTAAATGTAACAGTGCTATGTGTGAAGGGCATTGATCCAGTATAATGTGTCTAAACCAGTGACAATATGTCGGTATCATGTGTTACCTGTAATAACTACATCGGATATTGGTTTTGAAACTCAGGGGAGATTGGTACAGCCCAGATACCAATTTTACCTATGACTCCACGCATGTGAACAAACAGATAAGGGGGTTGCTTGCTCATTACGTGAATCATATCAGGAACCATGCTTAACCAAAGACGATGCGTTGTGTGACTGGTATCATGAACCATCTAGAAATATGCTATGGCAGATTGGCCCACACACTCTGTGCGTAGCAACGATAGAATATCATCCACAATTGCCTCGGGTACCCTATACTGGATGCCTCCATGGTGTTCATTTGTGGCACTGTAATAACATGACCTACTATTTGACTAATTACAGCAGTGAAACTCGCTCAGCATGGGCTCAGTGGAGGATGCTGAACATTCCATGGCGGGTATCCCTGGACCGGTTCAGAGGCGCACTGAACCTGTCTACGGAACTAAAGCAGATTCTCAATTCTCATAGGTCTAACGTTTCCAGACTACAGGTGTCCACCTATGTGGCAAAGGGAAGGGTATTGCATGCCGCCAGGCTGGTAGAGCAAGATTCTGCTCATCACTGGTGGGATATATTCACAGGCTTTTCAGTAACAGCCCGACAGACTTTTGTACCCCCTCTGTTGGTTCTTGTAATAATCATCGCTTGCTGACTTCGTGTAATGTATGTACATGTATCTATATTAGACAGATCAGAAGATCTTTAATTCAGCGTTTATATAATACAGCCCTAAGATGAGAATCACTTTCCAAATAGATGACTTGCCAGAAGCTCATCCTTTAATGGTGATTACTGTTATGCCTAAACCACAAGGTCACCATTACGGCTGATGTATAGGAACTCGACTCAAATTATAGGCGCCAATTGAGATTTACTACTAGAGCGGCGTTGCTATATATTTTGCAGTATTAGCTGTTGGCGATCTGCAAGATAGCCCATTCAGAGTGAAAGAATCACAGCCACGCAGTGGTTAGTGAAAGAATCCTTATGAAACGCTGCCATGAAGATGTGCCTTTAGATGAACCATTGGAAAACGGGTTCTTAAATTGAAATATATTTTATGTATCATGTCAGGCCAAGGGGTGGAATGACATGGAAATATTACAAAGTGTCCTGACATGACCTCAAATGTTGCATAAACTGTCCTAGTTAAGGGCTTATATAATTGGCCCACTCAATATCTATGGGAATATAACTTGTTTTGAAACTGCTTGTATCAAGGGAGTAGCAGGGAATGTTTGGGAGTAAGGGCACTGTGACCGCTCAGGAGTGTTTTTCCCAGGGCATAGGACTCCTCATGGCTCAACCGCTGCCAGGGACTGGCCCTCCCTGCCTGCTTGTGAGCTCTGTCTGGGCAACCGATAAAGATTAGGGAGAGCCCTAGTTCTGGCGGAGTCTGCCATGGTTGCGCGATCGAACGCCCAGCCTATTGAAGCCCACTCTGCCCGGACTGACGGCTCTCCAGTCCAGTGTCACGGTAAGAGTGTTGAATGAATGTAATCTGGATTGATGTAATCTATGCAAAGGCTTCAATATTTGATGTGTGTGATAATGTTCACTGAGCTTTGCAGGGAATAAACTGACACAATTATTCTAGCAAATCAGTTGATGTGTGTGTGATCTTTGTGTGTATTCACTGCGTGCCGACCACCCTCGAACCTTTAAAATATCACAAAACAGTTGGACTCCGCCAAGGCTGCCCTTTGTCACCGATTCTGTTCATAATTTTTATGGACAGAATTTATAGGCGCAGCCAAGGCATTGAGGGGGTCCGGTTTGGTGACCTCAGTATCACATTGCTGCTTTTCGCAGACGATGTGGTTCTGTGGGCTTCATCAGGCCGTGATCTTCAGCTCTCACTGGAGCGGTTCGCAGCCGAGAGGTTGGGATGAAAGTCAGCACCTCCAAATCTGAGGCCATGGGAGAAGATCCTGCCCCAAGTAGAGGAGTTCAAGTATCTCGGGGTCTTGTTCACGAGTGAGGGAAAAATGGAGCGGGAGATCGACAGGCGGGTCGGTGCAGCTTCTGCAGTGATGCGGACGCTGTATGGGTCCGTCGTGGTGAAGGGGAGCTGAGCCGAAGGCTTAAGCTCTCAATTTACCAGTCGATCTACGCCTTACTCCACACCTATGGTCACGAGCTGTGGGTCGACCGAAAGAACAAGATCATGGATACAAGTGGCCGAAATGAGTTTCCTCCGCAGGGTGTCCGACTCTCCCTTAGAGATAGGTGAGAAGCCTCGGCCATCCGGGAGGGGCTCAGAGAGAGCCGCTGCTCCTCTGCATCGAGAGGAGCCAGATGAGGTGGCTCGGGCATCTGGTAAGGATGCCTCCCGGACGCCTCCCTGGTGAGGTGTACCGGGCACGTCCCACTGGTAGGAGACCCCGGGGACGACCCAGAACACGCTGGAGAGACTATGTCTCTCGGCTGGCCTGGGAACGCCTGGGATCCCCTCCAGAAGAGCTGGACGAAGTGGCTGGGGAGAGGGAAGTCTGGGTTTCCCTGCTTAAGCTGCTACCCCCGCGACCCGATCCCGGATAAGCGGAAGAGAATGGATGGATGGATATATACATATAAAGGCATACATTAGATTTAGATATAGGTGTATGAACATGACACTGCACAATCATTGTCAGAAAGAATACAGCATCAACTTGTAAAGTACTTTCTACTTGGATACAAAGTATCCAGCCATGTAAAGCAAGCGATGCTGAGGTAAACTGAGGTCAAGCGTACGTTGAGCATACGTAAGCGTATGTTGGTCAGCGCAACATCAGGAGCTTTACCAAGCGATGCGTTACGAACAAGCGACGCCATCAGAAACATAATGACAAGGTTTCACCCGATCCTGAAATGAAAACTACATAGCTCAACATAAAATACAGTCATGTTTATTCATGGTCAGATATGTTATTTCACAGAAGCCCCTTAATTTTAAGAAGCCCCCTTGGGCTTAAGCTAGCCAACAAACAAAAAACATCTGTATCAGTATCTCCCTGACAAGATATTATCACTCTACAACGCGAAAACTAAACACATTATTAATAAACTAGCTCGCCTTCAATCACAGTTTGCCATGTTATGACACAAAACTTATCTCAGAGGGAAAAGCCAGTCGGCTTTGTAACAGTGAGTACGAGATTAGCAGCAAACTGCGATGTCAATATTAAACGAAGCAACGCAAAGCTTAAGAAAGCACACACCGATATAACTTTTTCCTGTGGTTTACATTTAGAATTGAAATCTTACCTCAAACACAAAACAAAACACCAAGTGGAAATCAAGAGAGTCGCTGCCTCCGCGAGCAGATGTAGTAGAAGATGTAGTCTGAAGGGTGAAAGACAGCCTCCTCCTCCTCCTCCTCCTTCTTCTTCTTTGCCTCTTCATCAAGCTCAGTAACAGCGCCATAACAGCGTAGTGGCCAAACATATATTGCATCCGTAGTGGTTTAGCGCTACCATTGAAATGAATGGGAAACGGTTTAGGGCCGCTTAGCTAACCTTTCCCTCGAAAAGCAGTCCGAGACCCGGTCCGATTCCCGCCAATGCAGAGGAGTTTTGAGCAAGTGAGCATCAACTAAAGAAGTATATCTTTGGAGCCCGTTACTCCCGAGTAACAGATGTAGCAGTAATGTCCATTTGATGAATCCTGCTCTCTTGACTTACTCCAAAGTTATTCTGCATCTCTGTTTAAACGGTACAGGGCAGTATCATCCAGCATCTGCTACATTTGAACAACAATCTTTTCAGAGAATTGCAGTTTGGTTTGCTAGTTTGAGCATTGGTGGTTCAGTAGTAGAATTCTGACCTCCCACGCTGAGACCTGGCTCCGATTCCCAGCCAATGTAGGGAAATATTGAACTTAAGTGAGAAAAAAATAGAGAACAAAATCTTTGGAACCCAATACTACTGATGAACTAATGAAGCTTCATGAGGTATTTTTGATATTTTTGACTCCTCTGGATGGCGCTCTTGGTATAAAGAAAAAGTTAAAAAAAATTCAATTTCCATGACACTAGCCTTTTCCTTTAAACCAAGTGCTACATCTGGAGGTGTCAAAAAATATCTAAAGTGTTTCGTTTAGTTTCATTTGTCCGTCACTACCCAATAGATCGAGGACAGATGTAGCAGTGATGTCCATTTGAAAAATCCTCCTCTCTTGACTTAGTCCAAAGTTATTCTGCATCTCTGTTGAGACGGTACATGGCAGTATCATCCAGCATTTGCTATATTTGAACATCAATCTTTTCAGAGAATTGTAGCATTTTGGCTGCTAACTTAAGCATTGGTGGTTCAGTGGTAGAATTCTCGCCTGCCATGGGAGACCCGGTCCGATTCGGCCAATGCAGAGGAGTTTTGAACAAGTGAGCATCAACTAAAGAAGTATATCTTTGAAGCCCGTCACCCGATTAACAGATGTAGCAGTAACGCCCATTTGATGAATCCTGCTCTTTTGACTTACTCCAAAGTTATTCTGCATCTCTGTTTAGACTGTACAGGGCAGTATCATCCAGCATCTGCTACATTTGAACAACAATCTTTTCAGAGAATTGCAGAGTTTGGTTTGCTAGTTTGAGCATTGGTGGTTCAGTAGTAGAATTCTCACCTCCCACGCTGGGAGACCTGGCTCCTATTCGCAGCCAATGCAGGGAACTTTTGAACTTCCATCCATCCATTATCTACCGCTTATCCTCATAGGGTCGCTGGGGCTGGAGCCTATCCCAGCTGTCTTAGGGCGGAAGGCACTTTTGAACTTAAGTGAGTAAAAATAGAGAACAATGTCTTTGGAGCCCATTACTACTGATGAACTAATGAAGCTTCATGAGGTATTTTTGATATTTTTGACTTCCTCTGGATGGCGCTCTTGGTTTAAAGAAAAAGCAAAAAATTTTCAATTTCCATGACACTAGCCTTTTCCTTTAAAACCAAGTGCTACATCTGGAGGAGTCAAAAAATATCACAAGTGCTTCGTGAAGTTTCATTTGTCCGTCACTACCCAATACCTCGAGGGACAGATGTAGCAGTGATGTCCATTTGAAAAATCCTCCTCTCTTGACTTAGTCCAAAGTTATTCTGCATCTCTGTTTAGACGGTACATGGCAGTATCATCCAGCATTTGCTATATTTGAACATCAATCTTTTCAGAGAATTGTAGCAGTTTGGCTGCTAACTTAAGCATTGGTGGTTCAGTGGTAGAATTCTCGCCTGCCATGCGGGAGACCCGGGTCCGATTCCCGGCCAATGCAGAGGAGTTTTGAACAAGTGAGCATCAACTAAAGAAGTATATCTTTGAAGCCTGTCACCCCGATTAACAGATGTAGCAGTAACGTCCATTTGATGAATCCTGCTCTCTTGACTCACTCCAAAGTTATTCTGCATCTCTGTTTAGACTGTACAGGGCAGTATCATCCAGCATCTGCTACATTTGAACAACAATCTTTTCAGAGAATTGCAGAGTTTGGTTTGCTAGTTTGAGCATTGGTGGTTCAGTAGTAGAATTCTCACCTCCCACGCGGGAGACCTGGCTCCTATTTGCAGCCAATGCAGGGAACTTTTGAACTTCCATCCATCCATTATCTACCGCTTATCCTCATAGGGTCGCGGGGGGGCTGGAGCCTATCCCAGCTGTCTTAGGGCGGAAGGCACTTTTGAACTTAAGTGAGTAAAAAGTAGAGAACAACATCTTCGGAGCCCATTACTATTGATGAACAAACAAAGCCTCATGAAGTATTTTGGATATTCTTGACTCCTCTACATGGCACTCTTAATTTAAAGAAAAAGCAAAAAAAATGTCAATTTCCATGACACTAGCCTTTTCGATTTATCAGGTTCATTATGTCTTCTTTTGAATAAATGTACGCTATTTTTTCATTTCTTCAGGCATTTTTTATGTCCAGTGCGTTTGGCTGTTAGCGGAAAGGTTGGTGGTTCGAATCCACCCAGGGACGATGGTTTATGTGTTTAACTAACCAGGTAATGTCATTTAAATAAGGGTGTTTGTCCCTTTCAGCCCTTCAAACGAACTCAGACCAATGACTCAGCATTGTTTGCATATGTGAACACTAACCAGAAAACACAGGAGGGCAAGCGTGGCAGCAGACACTTTGTTCCAAGTGAAAACTACCCAGAATTCAGTGCATTGGGGGTCTGAGAGCTCTAGAGGACCAGGTGTGAACAGAAAGGGGACTGAGACCCTATCAAAGCTGAATTGGACCTGAAAGAGAACCTGGTCCTCTTTGTGATAAACTCACAATGTGAACACAAAAGAACTGAGTTCTTTTTTAGTTGGTCCACTTTTTGGTCCACTTACAGAGGACTGAGTTCAGTTCATTTAAAGGGGACTAGATGTGAAAACACCCTTGGTCAGCTTGTTTCCAGTTCTCCACAAATCTGGAGCTTATTGTTGTAGAGCTAATAACCCTGCATATTAAAACATAGACTGGTTCTTCTAAAGCACTCACACCTGTTGTTTACACACATTAGCAGTGGTGCTTAATGCACTCTGGTCATTAGCAGCAGTTAGCCGTTAGCATTTCCCTCTCTGTGTTGCTTGGTGTGTTTAAACATAAGTTGTATGTAAATTTGATATTAATGTAAATGTTTAGCTACTTGTCTGTCTCAATCAGAAATATTGCTACATGTTGTATGTGTAGTATATTGAGCACTGGAGGAAAGGTGACGAATTGGTAGCCGGTAAATGAAAATTAACATTAGCATTGCTACAATGCTCAGTTTGATGAAAATATGACGAGCAGTTTTGCTGTGATTCAGTGCAAAAACAAAAGGATGTTTAAGTAATACATAATTATACTGACTTTATAAATGCTGTATTAATGCTTTGTTAGGTCTGTCAGGAAATCACAAGCAAACAATTTACACCACTTACCTTCATCCTGGTGTGACCGCTGTGTTCATCTGACAGGACACTGTTGACATGATGAAGCCTGTTCTCAGCAAACACCAATATTTCCATCATTATTGTTCATATTGGCAATTAAGACACGCCAAGCAGCAGACGCTTTGAAGCAGCTACTACTACTGTTATCAGTACAGAGTGAACGTCAACAACATGGAGAACATCTGTCTTCTTCTATGGAACCAGAATCAAAAACAAGTTTTGTTGCCAAGTAAATTTGAAATTAAACATGGTTTTTAGCTTGGCACTTGGTGTATGACATGTAAACATGCAGAGAAGAATACATATGAGGTGCAAAAGCTCTGATTATGTGGTAAAAAACTGGTAGAAAGGTAAAGATCTCCTTCCTCCTCTTGAGCTGAAGCAGCCGTGCTTCAGTCATTTTCTGTCTCTGCAGTCAATCTGTCCATCACACAGCTCCTCTTTTTCATCACCTTGTTGGCAACAGGAAACACACACATGGATTTTACACAGACATTTTCCAGCAGTTTCTCCACCAACATTTGCTTCACACCTGGTCACTGATTGCACTTCCTTGTGTTGTCAGTGACCTCCTGTTAGCACCACTAGCTCCTCTACAAATAAATATGACACTTTCATACAGGTTAGTGCAGTTCAAAGTGACTCACAGATGACTGACAAGCCCAAAGAATCTGTGTAAACTGTGAAAAATTAAAAGCTATCATAACAGTAAAAGTAGAAAAACAGTGAGAAGTGCAAACTAGATTAATAAAAATAACAATAACATATTATAAGTTAAATACAAACAAATAAGTGATTGATAAAACAGAGTAAAATAATCAAAAACACAGGTCCAGGTCCATATTCTGACTTTCTGTCTTCATGTTCTCTGAGTTTTTATCAACTTTAGTCCTGAGAACTGATAAAGCCATTATTGTAGGTGACTTTAATATTCATGTGGACGTTGATAGTGACAGCCTTGGTACTGCTTTTATCTCGCTGTTAGATTCAATTGGCTTCTGTCAGAATGTTCAGGAACCAACTCACTGTTTTAACCATACCTCGACCTGGTCCTGACCTCCGGCATTGAAGTAGAACATTTATCAGTCCACCAACAGAATTCCTTCCTATCAGACCATTATTTGTTAACCTTTTCTAAGGTTAACCTAATTTCTTCTGGACTACGCTCCATCAGGTAAATCCATGTACACTAGATGCTTATCTGATGGTGCTGTAGCCAAGTTTAAGGATATAATTCCATTAGCTTTTTAATTCAATACCTAATATCAATATACTTGAGGGCTCAGACTTCAGTCCTACTCGAATTGATAATTTGGTAGATAGTGCTGCAGACTCTCTGCGAGCATCTCTAGACTCTGTTGCTCCTCTAAAAAAGAAGCTAGTAAAGCACAGAAAGCTGGCTCCATGGTATAACCCTCACACCCGCAGTTTAAAGCAAGCAGCAAGAAGATTTGAAAGGAAGTGGCGCTTTAACCGGTCTGCAAGAGTCTCACCTGGACTGGCATGATAGTCTGGAAAGCTTATAGGAATGCTCTCCGTAAGGCCAGAGCAGCTTATTATTCATCATTAATAGAGGAAAATAAAAACAACCCCAGGTTTCTTTTCAGCACTGTAGCCAGGCTGACAGAGAGCCACAGCTCTACTGAACCATCTATTCCCATAACCCTCAGTAGTAGTGACTTCATGAGCTTCTTTAATGAGAAGATTATAACTATTAGGGAGAAAATCAGTCACACTGTGCCTTTGACTGAAACCGCTTTGTCTTTAAACACAGGAAGCATAGGACTCATTGAAGAACTTGATGTATACTTGGACTGCTTTTCTCCCATAGACCTCCACAAACTGACTTCAATGATTTCCTCATCTAAGCCTCCTACCTGTCTCTTAGATCCCATCCCAATGTCACTGCTTAAAGAAATTTTACCGTTGCTACTGAGCACCTCTTTACTGAACATGATCAACTTATCTTTGCTGTCAGGCTATGTACCTCAGTCATTTAAAGTAGCTGTAATCAAATCTCTTATGAAGAAGCCTGGTCTTGATCCTGAAGTTTTAGCCAACTATAGACCAATATCCAACCTTCCTTTTCTATCTAAGATCCTTGAGAAAACAGTGTGCAGTCAGCTGTGACTTCCTCCAGAACAATAATCAATTTGAGGACTTTCAGTCAGGATTTAGAAAATATCATAGCACAGAGACAGCTCTGGTGAAAATTACTAATGACCTGCTAATTGCGTCAGATCAGCTGCCTTCGACACTATCGACCACCATATCCTGTTCCAGAGATTAGAACAATTAATTGGTGCTTTAAGCTGGTTTAAGTCCTATTTATCGGATCGCTCACAGTTTGTTCACGTTAATGATGAGTCCTCCATGCACTCTAAAGTCAGTTTTGGAGTTCCTCAAGGTTCTGTGCTTGGGCCAATTCTATTCACTTTATATATGCTTCCTTCAGGCAATGTTATCAGAAAACACTCCATAAACTTTCACTGTTATGCAGATGATACTCAGCTATATTTGTCATTAAAGTCAGATGAATCCAGCCAGTTAGCTAAACTCCAAACATGTCTTAAGGATATAAAAACTTGGATGACGGACAATTTCTTGTTGTTAAATTCAGACAAAACCGAAGTTATTCTAATTGGCCCCGAAAATCTCAGAAATAAATTAAATAAATCTAATGACTTAATTAATCGAGATGGCTTTGCACCAGCCTTGAGCACCACTGTTAGGAATCTCGGGGTAATTTTTGACCGAGATATGTCCTTCAACATATCACATGAAACAAACAGCAAGCACTTTTTTTTTCCATCTGCGTAACATTGCAAAAATCAGGCATATTCTCTCTCAAAATGATGCAGAAAAATTAGTCCATGCATTTGTAACTTCTAGGCTGGACTATTGCAATTCCTTATTATCAGGCTGCCCTAATAAGTCTATCAAGACTCTCCATCTGGTCCAGAACGCTGCAGCACGTGTTCTGACCAGAACCAGGAAAAGAGACCATATTTCTCCGGTGTTAGCAACCAACAACTTAGAGGTGCGAAATCAGAACCAAGCCTAACGTTCCCTGAGCCCATTTATAGCGCCAATCCTTGCTAGACAAGCTTCACTATCTGGGTGTCGTCTTTGGATCAGATGTCATCAGTTCTTCTTCTTCATTGGTTGACGTTTTGATGCTGGCCATCTTCTGGGCAGACCTGCAGTGTTAATGTGTGTTTCCTGGACACTCCTGGAGACATCCCCACCAAATAAAAAGCATTTAAAAATATGAACAGAATACAAATGATAATATACGTTATAATTAATTCATAAAAAGTGTAAGTGTATATGAGTGGATAATAAGATAGCTACAGCTTGTTGTTTCTTCCTTTAATGGTAATACTACTGTTTTACTTTATTAATTTCTCTCTGTTCTCTACTGAACAAAACTTAACTTAATTAAATTGAAATCAATCAACAGATTAACCAACACGGATGATGAAATCATAGCATGTATGTAGGTGTACCATGCAGGCAGATCTCCCTCATGTGTCACATTTGGTCTTTATCAGAAGGAGGAAAAAGGAGGAGGATCTGACATGATAAACTTTACTTATGACAATAGACTGAAGAATTAAAGCAGAGTGGACTATAATAAACTTAATTGTTATGTTCTGTCCTTAAGCAAAGGTGATGGTTTTCCTTGTAAACATAAACTCTTGTGTCAGGAATGCAGGATGTAGTTATAGATTTCATCTGTGTGACTTAGAGTGTCTTATGGTCAGTGCTGCAGAAGGTCCTATCTGGGTTGTTTCCTCAAGCCTGTTGTAAAAGCATGTGTTTTCCTGTGGGGGAAGTGACAGAAATTCAACCTTGCAGCCTGCTGCTTTTACGAGTAGCTGTATGGTTACCTGCATTTTAAACGTACTCTACTGATTATAAAGCTACAACCTAACTAAATGTTTATGCCATTTTTCTTACAATTCCTTACAACTGTTAATTCAAGAGTCTTTACTGTCATTATATGACCAACCAAGATGGCAGCCCACGTACAGGCAGCGACTCGAGGGTCTCTGCTTTTTATGTTTGTAGTCTTTTGTGTGTTCACAAAGACCGGAAGCCTTGACACCAGCTGAACTGTGGGAATTTGGGAAATCCAACAAACTCTTTCCATTGCCAAAGCTTTATTCCACCCAAACTGCTGTGGACCACAAAGTCCACACCCCTTGTCACCCAGAGTAGGTAACAGACTTAATGTCAGCAACAAACTCTGGGTCACTGTGAGCAGGGTTCGAACCTGCGCCTAGAAACCCCATTGGATTTCAAATCGAACGCCTTAACCACTCGGACATCACTACTGATACAGCATTGTGTGTCTGTGCTCACTGTCTCAATCGCGCTGGACATCACCATGAAACCTGGTTGGTTTTCTCCATTAACACTTTCCATAATGTTTCATCAAACAAGACAGAAAGGCGCTGTTTTGTGGACAGCCATGGAATCACTGCACAACACCCCAAATTAGTGGAACAGCTTCACACATCACCATGGATATCATACAAAGATGCAAAGTAAGTTTGCATGAACAAGGAATTCAACTCAGTAACTTGGTGCATGACATAGAAACATTAACCTATAGACACATAACCATGTAAATGTAGTGGAAATGCGATCTTTCACATGCAGATGTTATCTTGTTAGCATTCATAACAGATATAAACAGTACAAACAGAGATATAAAATGAGTTTTACTTGTTTCAATAATGTGAGTAAACATGAACATAGAGATGCATTTGGAACTTCCCATCATTAATTAGCATCCACATGAATGCTGTCTGCTTACATTTAAGGCCAATTTTTAGTACTCCATAAATTGCTGTACGTGCACACAGAGCGCCCTCGTCAGCGGAGAGCCTGTCAAGAGCCTCTCCATTCTCTCTCGGGAGCATGAAATAATTTTTAACTGTCCATCACTCCATCAGGGAAAAACCGAGATGGCAAGGGCTGCGATTGGTCCTCTAAAACATCACTTCCAGAATTACTACTCTCTCCACAACATACAATAGGAGCCATTCCCATGTTTCCATGACTGGTCCGTGAAGATAATGTATCCCCCACAATGACGTAGTCAGTGCAGCCCTGACTGGTAACACCCCCTTTAAGAGCCTGGGTAAAAACCAGCTGCAATCCCTCATTTGTCCACAGGGAGGAGCAGTGATTGTCTCCAGACTCAACCCAGTCTCTCATCATAACTATACATTGGGACAGTGCACAGTAGAAAAATAACCATATTCTGCCTCATTGTTTCTATATGAATGCAGCCATGTCACGTGACTTCAAAGTTTTTGGCTGAAATCAAATAACTTGGCTGCATTGCTGTTATTATCCATGTAAACTGTAATATTTGAAGATACTTTCTGAATTAAAATGTGTTTTACAAGGCAAAGTTTCCATAGGAAGGACTTTGTTTACAAACTGCAGCTAAAACACAAGCTACATACGGGAAAGATTTCCCGTCGATGAGCTCCCGTCATATTGAAGAAGACCATCATGGAATATTTTGCTGCAACGTCAGAAACATATTGGATGTGACCAAAGCTTTTTCCAATTATCCAAACCATGCTGTTGTGTGACTAGGCAGAGCCCGGCAGATCATCGTCTGTCCTTAACTAAGCATTATAAAGTTCAAAACTATAATTTTTTTCTTGAAAAAATATATTATCTTTCGGTGAGGCTCTCCAACAGGCTCTCCGGTGACAAAGAGGGCTCTCCTTGTGAAGCGTTTTTTTTTTTTTTTTAATTTTACAATGCCCATGTATTCATTAATATTGCCAATATTTACAGTGAAATACAGAAAAATGCTGCAGACATTTTCTTTATCCCACTAGTTTAATAAATGATGTTCTTCAATAAATTTTGTGGTAAAAGAAAAGCTCCTGTCAGCCTCAGTGCCGTTTCAGTGATCACATATTATTCTGTAGCTTTGCCTTGGCTGGCAGGGATACTGTCTATGATATTTCACTATTCAATATACTTATACTTTGAACTAAAGGTCACATGTTCAATCCCCACTTGTGGCAAAGATGGAGAAATACGGTCATGGAAAAAATTATTAGACCACCCTTGTTTTCTTCAATTTCTTGTTCATTTTAATATCTGGTACCACTAAACGTATAATACAATGAACACAACAAAAAATGCAGCTGGTCACATAATACTTTATGTCCTATTTGACATTCTTAAGCTTAATTGATTCCCAGGGTATATAAGAGGCCATTTCATGTCACAAGCAGCACTGCACATGCAAAGGCCTAGAGTGGTTTCCTGCTTACATTCAAGCCGTAGCACAACTCAGAAGTTGTCAGCTCTCACATAATGCCTAAAACAAAAGAATTATGTGAAGCAACAAAGGCAGCCATCTTGGCACTGCTGGAAATTGGCATGAGTGAGAGACAGGTAGCTAAAACTGGAAGATCTCCAAGACAGCCGCTCATTCCAACAAAAAAACAAGCTGAACATGGCACTACCAAATTGCTACCTGGCCGTGGCAGGAAACGTCTTTCTACCCCACGAGATGACCGTGCACTCATCCGCTCCTGTGTCAGGAATCGTCGTCAGACCTCCAGGGACCTTAAAATGAGTGGGCACTGTCGAGAAATGTGACTTGCTCGGCAAGGACAGTTCGAAACAGACTTGTTGAAGCTGGTTTGAAGTCACACAGAGCACGCAAGAAGCCCTTCATCAATGAAAGGCAGAGGAAGGCCCGGTTACTCTTTGCTCGAGACCACAAGGATTGGACTGTTGATGATTGGGCTAAGGTTCTCTTCAGTGATGAATCCAATTTTGAATTGATGCCCCACTCCAGCCAACTTACTGGTTAGGAGGAAGCCTGGAGAAGCTTACAACCCAGACTGTCTTGCCCCTACAGTAAAACATGGGGGTGGATCAGTCATGATCTGGGGTTGTTTCAGTCTGAGTGGAACAGGGCAAATGCAATTGTGTGAAGGCCGAATGAACCAGGTCAAGTACAGGACTACCCTTGAAAACAGTCTTCTTCCATCAGCTGGAAAACTCTTTCCTGCCTCGAATGACTGGATTTTCCAACAAGACAATGCCCCTTGCCACCACGGCAAGGTCAGTTAAAGCCTGGATGGAGAACCACAACATTCGCACCATGCCTTGGACTGCTCAATCACCAGATCTTAATCCAATTGAAAACCTGTGGAAAATCATCAAACTCAAAATGGAGAACCACAAGCCCAAAAACAAAGAAAAATTTGCTTTGAATTTGTCCAACAGGAATGGGCTGCTGTGACAGCAGAACAATGTCAGAAGCTGGTGGAGAGCATGCCAAGACGCATGGCTGCAGTCATCAAAAACAATGGTTATGCAATCAAGTATTAACTCTTGTGTGTATCATGTGTTTAAAGCAAACAGAAAAGAAAACATGGAATGCTTAAAAGTAGTGTTTTTGGCGGTACAATGCCATAGCTATTGATGTAAGAATTTAAGTAATTTTGGTTATTATCAAGAAAACCATGGAAAATGAATAATCCTTAGTTCTTAAATTAAACTCTCATGAGCTATTTTTGTTGTTATCATTATAATTGTCCAAACAAATGTACCTTTAGTTGAGTCAGGCATTAAAATTAACAAGAAATTGAAGAAAACAAGGGTGGTCTAATAATTTTTTCCATGACTGTATGTCAGGTAAGGTGAACAGTGGGACTCCCAGGGTGACATGGTGAGGTGTGATCCACGCTGTTTTAATTCATGTTGCCATTTTTTTTTTCAGTATTCCGAAGCAACTAGCAGCATGTGAGTATGAAACCAAGTCTGCAGAGCTGTGGTGGCCGAGAGGTTAAGGGCTTGGACTCAAAATCCAATGGGGTTTCCACGCGCAGGTTTGAACCCTGTTAAATCTTTCAGAAAGTGATACTTGTCTATATCCTTGCTCTGCAGGGGACTGATGGACAAATAAAACAGCTGTGACATTCTTTACTCCTCTTGGCTTAAAGAAAGAGGCGTGTGTCATGGAAAATTACAACATTTCTATTACATCTCAAAAGTCCAAAATTATCACAAGTGCTTCATGAAGCTTCACTACTGTAGGGTGATTCTGTTGCTGTATGTGTTGTTTGAGTGACAATAGAGCAAAGACATTCAAACAAAAGGACTGAAATGTGCCCTTCCTAGAAAATGAGGAACATGTAGTACTGCTCCAACAAATCAAAGGACATGAAAACTTTGAACTTGTTCAACTCACTGTTGATCATCTTTTTCGTCTCAAACTGCAAACAATGAAAACGATGACACCAGGGGTGTCACTAGACCTAATACTGTACTGGGGCACACCTGGGGCACAAAGAATTCACGAGCACGCGCAAAGTGCGTGAGAAAAAAAACATATTCAGCACTTATTTATATATATAAAAAAACATAAATAGTTTTTTAAACTATTCAATCATATCAGACTATGTTGTTGTCTGTCATCTCTCTGCCTCTGTACTTCTCTCCACTTAGTCTGAAGTAACATGAAAATATTACTGTTTATTGCTGTACAAACATGTACATAGCTCAAAGTCTGCTATCTGCATTTTTTTATAGTCTTCAGTTTTCATATGGGATTATAAGAAGAGTGAAAGCTGTTCTGTTATCCCACCCTTCCTTGTGACAAAAAAGTCACCTGACCTAAAAGCTTTCTGTAAGAAACTGACAGGTTTTTTGTTTTTCAAAAAACTGTTTTCTGTTTTTTCCTCATATGGGAAGTTTTGTATTTCTGCCATCAATATTCAAAATCAAATGACTCAGAGGCAAAAAAGGAAAAAAAAAAACATGATTGGGACATCATTCAATGACAGTCAACTCACCTCTGCTCTTGCTCGTCATCTTTCTCTCCCTCACCTCTTCCTGCACACTGCTGTTCCACTTTGTCTGGACAGACATGGAAATTTATATAAAACAAAAAATCTAATTGGGGCAACAAAACCCGATATCTGTAGCCATGTTTCTGGTGACAAATACAGAAATTTGACTATTTTTTTCTGGAAACAAAACCAGATGCTTTAGCTGTAGCCATTTTTCTGGTGACAAAACAAGATTATTTTAGTCAAAGGCAAACCGATTAACAAGACAAGTCTACTGTGCTATTTTTCTGTGAAAAAAACTTGAATGGTTTAAAATTTGACCATTTCAGATGAGAACCACTGCACCATCCATAGGCTGTATCTGTCAACTAACACAAGCTTCCTAAAAAAATCATCATTGATGCAGAGGTCCTGAGCAGAACCATCAGACCATAACCAACATGATGTTTCATGCTGATGAAACTCACTGGAAATTCTCTGCACAGCTCGTACAGCAAATGAATATCATTGTCTTGATACAAGGAATAGTGTTAGCTAACTTAGCATTAACTTAAGACAGACTTATGTTGTCTAGCTAGCTAGGAGGACTTCACTTACCTCTCTCATTCCTCGCTGATTTGTCCCTACTACAGGCGAATAACTTTCTGATATCCATCTAGGAGTTACAGTTCGAGTCAAATCAAAATTTAAATAATATATTTAACTTCATTAACGTTACCTACCTCACGCAGTGATTCTCTCTCTCTCTCTGGCTCTCTCAACTTCAAGTTGACCAGTATTATCAGCAGAAGTCGCTACACGTGAATAAATTACCATATTAATTAGCCATGTGCATTGTTTATGTGGAGTGAATACAGTAGCAATGAATTGCCATACTATGTAGTATGTGTACTACTGTGTAGTCTATGCTATGTAGACTTAAAACACTCAAGTGATTTTTTATTGGTGAAATTTTTACTGGGACACTGCAGATCAATACTGGGGCACCAGTGAAATCTGTCTGGTGATGAGGCTGGTTTTCAGTGGTTTTCAATAGCACACACTGATCAGGAGTTACAGTCATCAGAAGAGAGGCTGTGAAATCTGTCGGCGCCAACAGGTCTGGTGGTAATTAAGAGGGACGCTGAATAAACATTTTAAGTTTGCAAAAGTCTGTCATTTTTATTGTCACTGCTTTGATTGTCAATATTGGACATTACAGCCATGTCTTTAAGCCTAAAATGATGTAGTACAATGTAGAATATTTTCCACCCTCCGCATTGTTGCTGCCACTTTATGAACCATTGCTGGTGCTAGCTTCTGCTATTTGTACAGTAAAGTGACAAGCATCATTTTGTACCATAACCTTGGCCTACTTACCAGCTATTGGTCTGCTCTGATTGCAATTTGCTTGATTACTATGAAAATAAGTGCATAGTTAATATAGCTGAATCATGATTAACAAATGCTTCATGCTATCAGTTAAGACATACTGTATCTAAACAGCTACATGTAGACCATATCTTTTTTCATGTTTAGTCTTCGTGTCAACTTAGCTGTATAAACACAGATAATAACAATAATTATGTACATATACAATAATATAAATATACACAATTCACCTTCATGCAGAGACAATTTGATCTTTGCATTTATTTGACGCCAGCTATGTATTCTTATCTCAGTCAGCAGCCTTCAGAAATAATACTTAGCTAACATAGGTCATCTTATCTCAGTGAGAACTGTTAGCAACTGTGACTCGATAATATCATCGAACAGAAGGGTACATGTTGCCAACATCTCCTCAACCGACAACAATAAAACTATAAAAACCATGTTCAGTTGAAAAAAAACTTGTTCAAGATGTTGCCAACATGTGAATGTTAAGGTTACTTACCAGTCTGTGGCGTCACTCTGGAAAATTCCCTCTGCAAGCAGAGATTCAAGCTTTTTCTACAGTTTAACACGCTGTAGAGTTCAAATTTACACTGCATGTCTGGGTAAAAACTGACCTGCTTAGACTCTCTGTCTGTTGTTAACTGGACTGCTCACTGGACACTAGACTGATGTGTGTGTGTGTGTGTGTGTATACATGCATTATGCATTAAGATACATTAATGTGTAAAAATGCACCTGATTTTTGACAATACTTAGTTACTTTGCGGTTGCCCGGGTAACCGAATATGGAAATGATAATAGATGGTACAGTACAGATCAAAGCAGATTAGAATACAGATCAAAGCAGATTAGAATACAGATCAAAGCAGATTAGAACAGATCGGAACACAACTGAAGTGTTTAACAGAAGACACGCTGCTCATTTCACCTGAGAAAGTGAAGACAAAACTTTTGAGCTAGCTGATCCATCAGTTATCGGCATCAAGTAAGTACACAAATACATAAAGTAAAGCACTCATTAACCAGCTATTATTATTGTTACCAAAACACATTTCACCAATGGTCTGTTAGCTGTCAATACAACACTGTTCTACAAAATTTCTCAAATTTTAAAGTACCTGCTCCAGTTCATATTGTATCATATATTTATATTATTGGAGTATTAATGCTGATACATCAACATGTAAGCTGTATTTGGGGACTGGAGTCTATCCCAGCTGGGTGATTCTCACAAAACTGTCCTAACTTTTGCAAAAAAAAATTTAGGTCAATTTTGCAAGTTTTTTCTCTCATTAGTAGCAAGCAGGGTCTCAACTAACTGTCTCAATTAAAATGAATGATCAATACATGTTTTTTAATACATTTTTGGAATGTTGTATTGAGTCATTGACCGAATAAGTTCATTACCGTCACACATTTTCAATTGATGATTACTGAATATGTATGAAAGGTAGACCCTTTTGTTTTTCATGCATGTTCTATTAATAGTTCAGAATAGCCACATAGTGTAAACATTCATAATTTTTTTTATTGATACAATAATTTTAGTTATTATGTTCATTACCGTAACAAAATTACGTTTTACACCAAATCTTTCCTGTAGTGTAAATTTCACAAATAAATGAAAAAATGTCAATTCAGTAATCTGAAAAGACTTGACAAATAGCTTCTGTACAAAAATAAAATTTGAAGTTATCACTCATGCCCATCCAAATATTTCCATATACAGCAAATGTGACGGTAATGGAAAGCTGTTACGGTAATGAAAAATTTTGTGACGGTATAATGACCTCACATGGTATTCATACACAGAAGCCATGTTTTTAGTATTCACAAATTAGGCTACGGTCCAATCTTTTTCACTATTTATCATGTAAGGCTATATTAGAACTACTGAATGATTAGATTGTCTTGGGTAATGAGGAATTAAGCTCGACTTTACAAAAAAACAATGAATCAAGAGCAATTCATAACAGAAGGTTTAATGTAACCACAATCGATGCAATGTATACAATAACATTTTCAATTTCATTTTCAATTCATTAAGAGCATCTTCTATTTAGAAGATGTATAACAGAACCAACATCAATACAATGTAACAAGAATCAAATACAATAATCAAACAATAACTTTCCAACCCTCCTCCCCCTTTCAACCCTCCCTCATTTATGTTTTACCCAAATCTTTTCAGCAACACTGAAGTGCCTGGCTGACGATGTAGTTGGCATAGGCTCAGGGATCAGGTCCAGGATGTTTTCTTTGAAGTACCACACTTTGTCCCCTGGATTCCTAGTAGAGGGGGTGTAGAACCAATTCCCACCTGTGGACTCCATGGTGTCTACTTCATATTCATCACCTACGATCTAGAGAAGATGAAAAAGAAATCACACTCAGTGCGAAGTGAGCAGGCCTAAAATAGCTCAAGCAATGAACAATGATGCTTCAGGCGAATGGATAAACCACGATAAAAAGCATCCAACCCTACAAAACAACAATAATGCATTTCTACTGCTGGGTGAGAGAAGCACTGTGCCATGCCACAGCCTCTCACACGCAGAGTGTGATGCCTTCTCGGCCAAAGCAGGTCAGGAACACCAGCCGAGAGCTTCGGCCATTTGGAGAGCATCACACTCTGCCGCAGGAGTCTGTGTCACAACATGTTGTGAAGAGAAATTTCCATCTCATTACAATGTAATAATCTTTAAACCTTGACGTCACTTAACAGCTACACATTCCTACCTGTGTTACAATACCAGGATACAGGCATCCGTCATACTTAATCGAGCACCCATTGCCCCAACTCCAATAGAGTCCCTATTTTTCCGTCTCTTCTTTGAGAATGACTTCTTTGAGCATAGCAATCACATGCAGGCTTACAGAAGCATGAGACATCCCTCACTCTGATCTTCCCTGGTTCTGTTGCAATAAGCTGAAAAAAACAGCAGAAAATACATGAGTAACGTTGCACATTTATTCAGTGAACATAATGGGAATCATCATAATCTGATTGTTTACTGAGTGATACCTTACCTGATGTACTTTCAGAGTGCCCTGCACTGTCTTCAGTGATGGGGGCACTAACTCTCCAAATGTTTCAATGTCCTCTTCAGTCACCTTGAAGAGTTTCACTGAACTCTGCTCTGACAGGTTGTGCAGCAAGGCTTCAGCATCAGGTCTGTCCGCTCCATAGGCTACCAGCCTGTCGGCAAGATTTTTCAGTGCTCCTCCAACGCTGCCTGAGCACCTTTCCCGTGTGATGCCTCTGTAAAATTCCAGGTCACAGACTTGAAACTCCTTTATGAACGGCACTGTGGATGCCAAATAGAAGGAGACCTGGGGATGGCGGGAGAGAAAGATAGAGAGGTTGAATGTTGAGAGTGAGTCAGAAAGTGAGTGACAGTGAGTGAGTGTAAATATGGGGTATTTTTGTCTTTCTCATGTTTTACTGATGGATTTATAAAATTCTGACCAATCAATATCAGTCTAAAAGTTATTGCTCATGACAAACCTTGTTGCGGTATTGGGAAGTTGGCCCATCAGACACCAGGTGGACATGTTTTACTGTGGGGTGACTGGATTTTATATGCTGCCACACTGGATCAAGGTGTGCCCATACCGCCGCTACAGCATCGTGGCTTTAGACTGCTGGATACCGTGGCAAAGGCTTCCGGCTGTCCCTCACTCACATACAGGACACCAGTATGCAAAGTAACCTGTTTGTGACCTCCACCAAAGTGAGTGTCCTTTATTTCCTTGCTCACTTACAGTTGTAATTTTCACTGTAGTCAAATGTACAACTCCTTCATCTTCCACCAATCTCTCTTTCAGCCGCCTGATCTCTCTGAACTGGTGTGCTGTGTTGAAGAGGTGAACCTTTAAACATGCAGCAGGTCGTTCTTTGTTTGCTCCACCAGTTTTTCTAGGCTGGCCGCTTTCCGTTCCAGAGTGGTGTGCTTGCCTTCAACCTCAGTACCATCAGGAGATTTTTTCCAGTATGGTGATGTTTTTGTCACCCACTCATTCCATCTCACCATGTTGTTCTTTGTGGCTGGGTCCATCACAACTGGCAATGGGCTGTCTTTGCAGGTGTTGCAACGGTTATCACGCTGCAGTTGATGTTGCTCAAGTCACACACACAGTTAATGTGACCAGGTCTGCCGGTTTATTGGAATCTATTAATCCAAGCTGCTGCAACTTCTTCACTTTGGATGTGAAGTTTTCATGTAGTTTGCAGGCACAAGTCTCCTCTTCCTGTACTTTTGGGCTCACAATCCAGAATGGACGATGCTTGTAGAACTGTGAGCGGGAAATCTTCATAGAGGGATTTTCACTCAGAAAGACCTTGTGGAGATTCTCTAGTGTGTCAGTCAGTGACCTCTTCCTAAAGATTGCACCATTTCTCCTGATTTCTCCAGTTTTTCCATTGATCACGGTCGTGATGTCATCTCTGTGAAGGAATGTATGGATCTGCCTTCTCATGTTGTGGCGTCTGTTCTGTGTAACCTTCCTTTTGTCTGCCAGCTTCCTTTGTGTCTGATGCAGCCCTGCATTCTTTGCTTCAAGACGTTTTATTTTTTTTCTCAGATTGTCGAGCTCCTTGTTTTTCTTCTCGAGCTTTGTCAGTGTGATCTTCAGTTTTTTAGTTAGCTTGAGTTTTTCCTTTGTGGACACTGTTCTTTTAGGTGTTGATGTCATTGGACCAGAGGGTGATTGTGTTGCATCACTAATGGTCTGAGTTCCTCCGGTTGATGGCGTGTCCTCCTGGAAGAGAGTGAGACAGTGATTGAGTAAGACAAAGTGTGACTGACTGAGTAAGAAAGTAAGAAAGTGAGTCAGTGAGTGAGTGAAAAAGAAAGGAATGACAGTGATGGAGAGGGCAGCAAGTGAGTGATCGATAGGTTGATTGGGTGAGTGCTGAGATATTAAAGCAATAACACCTTATTATAGGATTGTGCAATCCTGTCATTTTCGGCCCCTGGGCTGTAGCACTGGTCTGGGCTGTAGGGAGTTGGTCATCTGTGCCGAGACATCAGATGGGGGCTGTCGTTCAGAATTGTCTGGAGGTATTTTTTCTTCTTCTTGTACCTCTTTGAGTTTTCATTCCACTTTGCTCTTTGTTTTTTATTTTGCTGTTTAGCAGTTAGCTCTCCGATAGACTTTAAAAGTCCCTTCTTCTTTCTCTTTTTGTACCTGCATGTATTACAGAATATCAAATAATTCTTCAATTCAATAACACATTCCTTACAATTGAATTGCAACTTTATGTTTTCTTCTCCCAAATCTCTCTCTCTCTCTCTCTCACTCTCTCTCTCACACACACACACACACACACACACACACAGTGACCTCCACACCTCCATCGCTCTTATCTGTGATGTGTTTATGGACCCCAGAGCAGAAAAAGAAGAAAGCCATAAAACTGGCTCACAGATGTGAAAACACTCAGATTTTGTGGATGAAGTTCTCTATGTAATGTAAAATAAAAGGTTATGAGTATCTAAACATGATATGAGTTGGATAAAAATTAGTCCTCAAATGAAAAGATGAATTTTGATCCTTTTTTGACCCCTGAAGCAGTATGTGTCACTGAGTTACAAGTGAGTTGTTTTAAGATAAATTCTATCATGGAGCCACACTGCCATCTAGTGGACAATGAAGGTAAATCTTCCATATAATCTTTTGATATTTCATCTGTGAACTTTATGCAAAGCTGTGTTCAAAGTTAATAACTTAGTAATTATAATCTATTGTTTTTCTTTGTTAGCATGGTTGAATTAATCCTGTTTAATCTTGTTTAGTTTGGTAAACTACATAATGAGATGCATTACATCTTAAAGTTATGTGATAATAATCTGCTTATAACATTTGCTGAAAACTGGTGATTATCAAATGTCTCATCACGTGCTTAACACTAAGGTCATAATTTGTTTGGTTTATAGTGGGAAGTGAATATGTGATTCATAAGTTAACAAGTAGATTATATTCAATTCACTTACATATGAATTAAAAGAGAAAAGAGAGGAAGGACCGTTTAACTCTTCCCAATTCCACCACTTCTCAAGAGTAATAGAAACCAAAATCTCAGACTTCAGTTGTCTTTTTAGCTGTTGTCTTCGCTTTTCCGGTCTTCATCTGTCTCATTAGTTCTTTTTATTCTCGCCTCTGTTATTTGGTTATGTCTATGTGTTAATTTTTAACATCTGATCAGTCAAGTTTAGTCTAAAAAGCAACAGTGCTTTCATTTCAATGTTTTCATTTTTTTATTTGGTGTTAACGTTAAGACGATACCGCACTTCTGGCCAAACGAGATTTAATGAATGTATTGTA
>JAQQSB010001412.1:0-24000 GCA_029721515.1 Synanceia verrucosa
GTCCATCTCCATCCCGTGCAGAGCTAGCACCCCATCCTCAGTGCCCACTGTCCCCTCTGTGTCTGCAACCACACATGATCTACCTGGTAAGTTAATTGCTCACTGTACTGCAGAACATTCTGAGATTAAAACTATGCTCAAAACTGTAATTTAATGCCCTTATAGGTCCTTCTTTTTTAGTCATTGTCTTTCTTTATTCACTTCCTCAGCTATTTCCACCAGAGCATCTCCTTCTCACCATGGATCAACACCAGCTCTGCCAGTTGACCCAGCTGAGTGGCCACCTTTTCTCTCAGATTTAGACAGGACTGAGCAGGTGATCAGAGGGACACTGCCTATTAAGGAGAACTGTTCCTTCCCCAAAAGATATGATGGCCGAAGTTTACATTATTGTTATTCCATTATTATTAAAACGGTTTGAGTTGAGTTGAGTTGAGTTTTGCACAGACGATACATTTACAGTAAGAACTTTGTCTACCTCATTTTTGTTACTTTCAGTAAGACTAGATGATATATCCCACCCCAGGCCACTCTTGTAGCTGGATGTGCTACCTTTTGAGATTAAAAAAAACATATGTTGCACCCTGGACACCATTCATCATTCACTCACTGATATTATTGGTATTGTTATTGCATTGGTATCATTTATGGTTCTGATTGCGCATACATTCATGTGTAAAGACAGGCTGACAATAGGATGTAAACACTGCCAGAGCTGCATTGAGTTTATTGTAGGTGTGTGAATGATCAACAATCAATATTGGCAGAAATAGAGGGCCCCAAAATCAAATTTTGCTTAGGGCCCCATGGAGGCATGAGCTGCCCTGGTGACAGTGCACCACCGTGCACATATATACTTTAACGATGCTCTTTAATGGATTATTTGTTTGGCGAATTACAGAAGAAGCTTGGACAGATTTTAAAACAAGAGTTATTCTACTTATATCAGCATTTCTGATCAGTAGGTACGACTGCATTTTTAGTTTCCTTGATTTTTTTGAACAGAGTTCTTCATGACCCGCTTTAATCATGTTTAGTTGTTTCACATTTCGTGCGGTTTGTCCAATTAGACTTACTGTAGCACATACTGCTGAGGATTGTGTTAAAGCACAAATATAAATAAATATAATTGAAATAAAAATATAATATAGTTGAATTTAATAATATAATTTGGACACATTCAGCGGGTCGGATTAAAGAGCCCGTACTTTGAATGTGATAACATTATGTAGTTAGCAGTAGAATAAATGACTGCTGACTGAGATAAGGGATGAGATTAAATAAATCCTGGAACGTAGCCTGGTCTGGAGCAGGCTGGCTCCACAGAATAAATCTCCATGGTGATTTATTCCATAACATATCCCTCTCTCCGCTATCCTGCTTTTGTGCACGGATAAGTTGAGCCAGGATAACCAAGATAGCCCGGCTTAATCCCTTATCCTAGTTTTGTGCAACGGACCCCAGGTTCCATTAGGTGGAAAAGGCAGACGTCAACACAACTCATAGGTTGGATCAGATGTCTGTTGTCCATCAATAAACACAGCAGACGAGGTGGCCGAGTGGTTAAGGCGATGGACTGCTAATCCATTGTGCTCTGCAGCGTGGGTTCGAATCCCATCCTCGTCGCAGCTAGCTTTAGTTTAACCTGCTGAGTTGAAGGCGATGAATTGTCAACAACTGAATGAATTGATGAATGACTTGTGAACATCCAGGACAATGTGGGAGGGGATGAAGATGCTCAATAGCTGGTTTCAGACTGTCGAGCCAGGCGGACTAGGGCCGTCAGGGGCGACCTCAAGGGAACCCCATGCCCCGAAACTGTTGTTGTTCACACTGTCAGGCTACTAACCCCTTTGGGTTTCACCCCTATTTGCGATGGAACCTCTGCTCATGTGGACCTTGATCATGTTCCGATGGAGACAAGATGACACATTCAGTAAAGAAAGGAAGAAGCTGTTACGGAGACTATGTGCAGGACAACGGCAATCAAAGTACAGCTATACCACAAAGTCACAAGGCTATAGAGAAGATGGCTCACTAACTGATAGGCTATTTGTGTACATTGTGATAGTAGTAGGCTACACAGCTAACAGCAAACATAGGACAAACTTTGCATTACTGCTTTACTTGGCTGATGTGGCTTTTCCTTTTCCTTGACACTGCCTCTAGCCCTGCTTTGGCACCACTAAGATCATGGTTTAGGTCGGGCCACTAATCGCAGGCCATTAGCACCAAGACAGCCCAGAAGTGCCCCTCAGTTAGCACCTGACCCTGCAGTGAGAAAGCACTTAGCACTGGCAGACCCGGGCTGGCTCTGCTTTGGCTCGATAGTGTGAAACCAGCTAATTACGTCAGGAAGTTTTGTTTACTGTCAGAAGTATGTTTCAGTCCATCATTAGTAATGTAATCCTCTTTTCTTGTATATCTTGGTTCTCCAGTTCTTCCGGGCTGTGGGCAATAAACGGGTTACAATATTTACTTCGTTCTCTTTTAATTTTGCACCAACACGGCAACAGTACAGTACAGCAACTTGTCAACTCTGTCACACGAGGCCCTCACTGGGTGAGTCACCAATACCTGTCCCTCCTGCAACAAGGGCAGGTAGGAACCAGAAGTCACACATTCACAAATTACAGAAGTCAACACTCACAAATAATTCAGTGACTATAACATTCTATTAGATGTAGCCAAATTGTAACTGAGCAATGCATTAAACACTTCCTGCAAGAAATAATGTTAGTACAGGCAGAAACTCCTTGACCTGATATATGTATAAACTCAAATATATACACAGTGCATTACAAAATTCCATTAGAGCAGTCACCCACCCAGAACCCCATAGAAACGGTGTCTGTCCCACGACTGCTGAAATCAGTTAAATCCATAGTAAATAAAAGGGGAGTTGAGCAAAATAATTTAATAATAATTAACACCACTGCTGAAATATTTAATCAGGACAGGAGAATTAAATGTGGACTTTTAAATATCAGGTCATTATCATCTAAAGCTCTACTAGTAAATGAATTAATATCAGATAACCAGGTTGACAAATTTTGTCTTACTGAAACCTGGTTGTGTCAAGATGATTTTGTCAGCCTGAATGAATCCACTCCTCCTAGCCATATTAATACTCATATTCCTAGAGATACAGGCCGTGTAGGAGGGGTTGCAGCCATTTTTGATTCTAGTCTATTGATCAATCCTAAACCTAAATTAAATTATAAATCTTTTGAAAGCCTGGTTCTTAGTCTTTCTCATCTTACATGAAAAACAGAGAAACCTATTTTATTTATTATAGTGTACTGTGCTCCAGATCCATATTCTGAATTTCTATCTGAGTTCTCTGAGTTTTTATCAACTTAAGTCCTGAGAACTGATAAAGTCATTATTGTAGGTGACTTTAATATTCATGTGGACGTTGACAGTGACAGCCTTGGTACTGCTTTTATCTCGCTGTTAGATTCAATTGGCTTCTGTCAGAATGTTCAGGAACCAACTCACTGTTTTAACCATACACTCGACCTGATCCTGACCTACGGCATTGAAGTAGAACATTTATCAGTCCACCAACAGAATTCCTTCCTATCAGACCATTACTTGTTAACCTTTGAATTTTTTCTTCTGGACTACGCTCCATCAGGTAAATCCATGTACACTAAATGTTTATCTGATAGTGCTGTAGTCAAATTTAAGGATATAATTCCATTAGCTTTAATTCAGTGCCTAACCTTGATATACTTGAGGGCTCAGACTTCAGTCCTACTGAAATTGATAATTTGGTAGATAGTGCTGCAGACTCTCTGCGAGCATCACTGAACTCTGTTGCTCCTCTAAAAAAGAAGGTAGTAAAGCATAGAAAGCTGGCTCCATGGTATAACCCTCACACCCGCAGTTAATAATATCAATCTTCTCCTTCTGATTCTCAGCAAGAAAGTAAATAAGAACATAAAGCTTCTGCTGGTCAGTATATCAAACCTCAGATACGCTCACAGAGCCACAGAGTGACGCTGTTGTTGGTGGGATTTAAGGTTTCTACTGTCACAAAAACTTTTCCTGCACTGACCACAGGAGTACTGTTTCTTACTACTGTGACAGCGTTGATGACTTTTATGAGTACTACTGCAAGAAAACGTTTTCCCACACTGATCACACCAGAAAGGTTTGTGTCCACTGTGAATGAGTCGGTGCACGTCTAAGCCACTGTTAGTGTTGAAAGCTTTGCCACATTCGTCACAGCTGTACGGCTTTTCTCCAGTGTGGATGAGTCCATGTCTTTTAAGGTAATTACCTCTACTAAAACGTTTCCCACATTGATCACAACTGTATGGTTTCTCTCCAGTGTGACAGCGTTGATGGCTTTTTAGGTGGATACTTTGAGAAAAAGTTTTCCCACACTGATCACAGCTGTATGGTCTCTCTCCAGTGTGGATGAGTCAATGTCTTTTAAGGTGATTACCACTAGTAAAACGTTTCCCACATTGATCACAACTGTATGGTTTCTCTCCAGTGTGACAGCGTTGATGGCTTTTTAGGTGGCTACTAGGAGAAAAAGTTTTCCCACACTGATCACAGCTGTACGGTTTCTCTCCAGTGTGACACCATTGATGGTTTTTAAGAGTACTACTGCGAGAAAATGTTTTCCCACACTGATCACAACTGTACGGTTTCTCTCCATTGTGACAGAGTTGATGGCTTTTAAGGTTACCACTGCTAATAAAAGTTTTTCCACACTGATCACACCAGAAAGGTTTGTGTCCACTGTGAATGAGTCGATGCATGATTAAGCCACTGTTAGTGTTGAAAGCTTTGCCACATTCGTCACAGCTGTGCAGCTTTTCTCCAGTGTGGATGAGTTGATGTCTTTTAAGGGAATTACCACGAGTAAAACGTTTCCCACACTGATCACAACTGTATGGTTTCTCTCCAGTGTGACAGCGTCGATGGCTTTTAAGGTGGCTACTTTGAGAGAAACTTTTCCCACATTTATCACAATTGTACGGTCTCTCTCCAGTGTGGATGAGTCGGTGGGATGCAAGGCTACCACTCTGAAGAAACGTTTTCCCACATTCATCACAGCTGTATGGTTTCTCTCCAGTGTGGATGAGTCTGTGCCTGTTTAGGCTGCCTTTAGTTTTGAAAGTTTTCCCACATTCATCACAGCTGTATGGTTTCTCTCCACTGTGAACTCTCTCATGAATTTTCAAATATCCAGATGTTGTGAAGGATTTGTCACAGTGCTGACAGTGGTGACATTTCAGTCCTCCTCTTCCTCTCCATTTCTATAGCAACAGACAGACATACAGAAAGAGTCAGTGAGATGCTGGTGTGGAGCGAGTTATCTAGAACCATAAATATGTTCCCACCCACAGGGCCGAGTCAAACCACAGCTAAAAACTATTTCTACCAATCCACATTTTTACACTTCCGCTCCAATCCCTGAATTTGGATATCTGCTGATACTGATACTATTCTGATACCAGAGCTCTGTATGCTTTAAAATTATTGGTGTGAATGCTTCCATATTGACAACCTATGTTATTCTCCGTTATTTATTCATATTATTTTGCCCACTTTTTTGGCATCTGACTAGATCCACACACCTCATCGTAGATACACCTTTCAAACATTAAACTCAATTGGGACATTTGTTGCTTGTGTTTTTCTCATTTGTAACCTTCTGAGTTATGAGCCATAAGGCACAAAAACATACCTCATGAATGTTTTTACATATAAATAAGCCTGCTGGATCAATGGCGTTTCACGCTTAATTATGGCAGCAAAAACAAGAAAACAAAACCTTTCGGAGACAGACGTGAAGGTGCTCGTAAATGAGGAGGCGGTAATGTTTTATTTGGAGGTCACTCAAAAAAAAAAACCCAGTGAATGGCAGCTGCTGGTTGCGGCAGTTAACTGTGCGACTGACGCCACAATAACCTAAGTGAAGAAAAAGTGGTCCAATCTCAAGGTGGAGGTGAAAAAAAAAGTGTGGCGTGGCACCATCGGAGCGTTGCTGCTAGAGGTGGGGAGGAAAAAAAAACACCTGAGAGCACTGACTTACAAGTGTCACACTTTTACTTCATTAAAATGCACAGCAGTGTTTCAGCTCAGCTATGAAACGCGTCCATTTGTCTGCTGCTGCTGTGCAGTTTAATTCATTCATTAAAAGTGTTATACTTGTAAATCAGTGCTCTCATGTTTTTTGGCATTACTGTGATGTTTGGACTGACACCCTATTCACTTTTGTGACTTTTGACTGAGCATGCCGAGTTGACTGGTATGCCACAGGTGGGGCAGACCACAGCAGAGCCAACACCACTGGACACAAAAACTGCCTCCATCCTTGGGACATCCAGTGTGTTTGGCGTTATGTTGGAGAGGGAGGGTCACAGATTTGGCTGAGACCACAGAGGAGATCAGTACAATTTCATCTGTTTATTAAATATATCAATTAAATATTTTGACATGTGAAAAAGCATAGTGGACCAATGTGTTGTGTCCTCAGTCACTTTACAGTGGGAAGCGGTGGGTGAGGAGAAGGTGCTCAGCACCAACAGTGTCCGTCAGACACAGGGAGACAATTAGTGCCATAAAAGAAGTGAGGGATGAACTGCAGCAAATGCATTCATAATGCAGAATGTGTGTGATGTCATATCATCTTTTGCAGATACAATGAAAGAACTTGTTAAAAAGTGAAACGTGGTGTCTTTTCACACAGATATTCTTCATGTCGGGGAGGTGGCTGTGGGTTGGGGTCTACATGCTGTGGAGGAGGGAGGACAGGCAGGAGGAGAATGGCATCCCTCATTGCCAAGTTCTCACAATTGTCTCCAAAATATTTGTGCGCAAGGATGAAAGCTGACGTACCAGTGCGCACATTCTCCCACAAAGTTTATTTTTATAAATCACAACCTTGGTGTGGAAAGAGGCTTAGGCCACTTTCACCACTTTCAAGCCCTGTTTTGTGTGTAAACAAGCTTTAAAAATGAGGTCTCCTATCTATATGTATAGATATGTTTGTGTCAGAGGTGGCAAAACTACTCACATTCTTTCTTTACTTAGAGTAGAAGTACAGATATTTTTTATATATATGTATATATACATACACACACATATATATATATATATGTATACACACATATATATATATGTATGTATATATATATATGTATACATATATGTGTATACATATATATATATATATATATATATATATATATATATATATATGTGTGTGTGTGTATATATATATATATATATATATATATATATATATATATATATATATATATATCAGGGTATCAGCTTTATCAATAGGAGAGTGAGGTACTTTCCACTAGGCCCTAAACAAAGTTAAATTCTCATAACACACAGAAGCAATGTAAGTAAGTAATATGTGATTAAAGCTGCACTTGCTGTATTAAGTGATTAAGACATGATTATGTATGATTTCTTGTTATGATTAAGGGAACTTACAAATGCTGATCATACATGTGGGTCTGGAGTTGTAAGAATTAACGGTTTAAAGTTGTGTACATTAACTAATAGAGAGGTGGATATTAGAAAATTGATTCAGTTAAGACAATGGGGAAGTACCAGAGCCAAGAAAAAAGGGAAGCACAAGATGATGATGAGTCATGGTCATGGGTTGTTTTGCACCATATAAAGTATTAGAATCAGGAAAAGGGGAGATTAGGGGGACACACCTAATGATGAATGATATAATCTAAAAATAGAAACTTAGAGAACTGCGATATAAGGTGTTGAAAAGTGCTATTATTCGTTCTTCCTCCCTGGACGTCCTTCGAACAAGTTGGATTAATCTACCAAAATGACCACTTTGGATTTTAAGCCTAAAAACTTGCTCATTTCTGAAGACAGAGTAGCAGAAGAAAATCAGAACCTCTTTGGATTTCTTTCACAGTGCACGGAAAACCTGTTTCGAAAGGTCGACGCTGCATTTTGAAGCGGGTCGGACGACCCTCCAACCGACCCAGGAATTTATCGCCTCAGATCGGATTGGCTGCAGTGTGAAAGTCCAGCTGTGTCAACCCACGTCAACATGCTATTTACCCGATTATGTTGATGTATCTGCATATTGCATATTTAGAGAGCAAAACAAACGGATTCTGTACAAAAAGTGGTGATTTTGGTGAAAGTAGTCTCTATTTTCTGTTGAGTAAATAGACTGCCTGCTGAGACACCTGTTCATAATTACAGCTCTATTCTATCCAGCGACCGTCACAGAAAGTCAGAATACTAACAGCTAAACAATCTGCTGCTGCCTGAATCTCTATCTCTGGATCTCTGGACTGACTCATGTCTTCACTAACAGAGGAGATCCCTGTCCTCAACAATTATCTGAATGACTAGATGCACCTAAAGGAGCAACATTATCACTGAACAAACATGTCTTCCTGCACTCTACTTCCACCCTAGCACAAAGCAGCCTGCAACACATGTAATTAACATGTTAATCTAGACAAAGTCTGCTCTATAAATGCATGATAAACAGTCAGTGTCACTCCTGCACATACCTCCTTCCTGGTAGATTTCTTACAAGCCTCAGCAGCGTCCTTCCTCTGCTTCACATGCAGCGTCTGTTCATAAACAAGCAGTTATGTACTTTATGTTGTTCACCAACATGATGCTAACGTACCCACACATAATATAAAACAAAGTCATCATCATATTACCTCCTCATCACGTGAAGAAGAAGAGTCCTCAAGGTCAGGTGGACAGACCTTGTCCATCATCTGTCCACTGAAACACACTGGATTCAGTAGAACAAAGCACTCACGCAGCCCAAACCTGGACAACTAAAAAAAAAACAAAAAAAAACATAAAAATACTAAAAGTTAAACAATAGTGACTGTGGATTTGTAATGAAAGAATGAATAAAATATGGCTTTCATAGAAACACTGAATGAACATTTGCTTATGAACAAATGAACCAAGCAGAACTACTAAATGAGGTTAAAATAGAAAGTCCTTTGGGAGCCAAAAGACATGATCTTTATTAACCGTGGAGCTGCTACTCAACGCTACTGCGCATGTGCGAGTCAGAGACAAAGAAGTCCGACTTTTTCCGAAGTTTTACACGAAGAAAACAGCGACTTGAGTGAGTTTGACTTGAAGATGAAACCAGGAGACATAAAAACCCGTCAGCACTAAAACCCGGATCACTTTCTAGATCTGCTTTTCCCACATGTGAGCCTCGAGACTCTTCCTCTTCCTGTCTTTAGTGTCGTTATGAAGCCATGAAAGTCCTGAACACTGACCTGAACCAAGGTGGTCTCACAGGACCAGTCTGCTGCTGGACTTCCGGGGACCTCGTTGTTCTGCTGGTCCTGTTCCATTCCGCTCTCGTAGTGCTCCTGATCGTTGTCTCTTGTTGTCTCTTGTCTTCTCTTGTCTTCTCCTTCTTCTCCTTCTCCTTCTTCCTCGTCGTCCTCGTCGTCTTTTCCTCCTTCTTCTTCTTCTTCTTCTTCTTCTTCTTCTTCGTCGTCGTCGTCGTCTTCTTCTTCTTCTTCTTCTTCTTCTTCTTCTTCTTCTCTGGAGTTAGTGGCGTGTTGCAAATAACTTTGAAGGTGCATACCGCCACCTACTGTACTGGAGTATGTAATCTCAGGGTGACATGTACTTCAGGTTACAGTCTAAATGAAATAACTATGATTATAAAAAAAAGAATAATAATAATAGAAAAAGAAGCTCATATCCTATTCTCTAATCCTGTGGCTTTCAGAAAGTTCAGTAGAGCTTGAAGCATTCCCTCATGTTCTCACCTCTTCCTAAAAGCCCTTTCAGATTCTATGGGCACTGCAATTCATTTATTCTGTTTTTAAGTTCCTTTCTCTCCCTTTCATATTTACTACAGTTCATGATGACATGTTCAACATTTTCACTAACTTTACAAACATCACACCGATCTGTTGGACATTTGTCCATCAAGTTGAGAAGCTGCTTTCAGGCCTGTATGTCCTAATCTTAGTCTTGAGATTATTACCTCCTCTCTTCTGCACTTTCCTTTGAAATCTGTTACGTTAATTGAGTTCTGAATGTTATGGTAGTGTCTGCCTTTCGGATCTGCATCCCACTTCTTCTGCCATGAATTCCTCACTGTGTCTATTATTAATGACTTGGCTTCACCTTTTCCAAATGGGACTTGTAGGATGTTGTCATTATTTAATTTCAGTGCTCTCTTAGCTTCTTTCTCATTACCTCAACTCCTGTATGGGCTGGTACCCAACAAAATTGTAGCTCAGTTCCAAGTCTCTGTATCCTCATCAATATCATGAATATGTCATTCTTCAAATCCTCTCTATTCATGACTTTAGACTTAAAGCTACAATCACTGCTGCTGAATCTGAGCATACAACTACTCGCTCTGGTCTCACCTCTTCTATCCACTGTAGTCCAAGAATGATGGCAGTTAGAATCTGTATGTGTGATTATGAATGAAATGAAAGTAAAACAAAACAAAACTGCAACCAAACAAATCAAGTGTTACCTGTGGGCAGAGGGAGAGAGAACCAGATTAGTCAGGAGCCTGCTTTTATACTGAGCCCAGGTGGCTCCATAGTAAGATCCTCCTCTGTCTGCAGGAGGAAACACTGCAAACAGAGGAGAGGCTGTGACACCCCCTCTCAAAATGAGGGTTCTAACCTCAACCATAATTATATTACATAAATATTTACAGTAAAGCTCCCAAGACATATCAAAGAAAAACAATCAACAGTCCCAACCCCAACCTGTAATCTCGCATCCCCCAAACAACCGCCCATCCCTCCACCTCCACAATCCTGATACCTAGGAAAGGCATTTAAGAGAAGGAGTAGACAGCAAGCAGAGAAGAGCAGAGGAACAGGAGATGTAGTTAATTCAATGGAGAACGGGAAAGAGCATCAGCAAATATTATCATTACCCCTGATGTGTTTAATATCTAAGGTGTAGGGCTGTAAAACAAGGCCCAACACATGAGTCGCTGGTTAGGGTTCTGCAAAGACTTCAGAAAGGTTAGTGGATTATGGTCAGTAAAACTGTCAAAGATGTCGATCCTGAGCCAACATACACTTCAAAGTGCTGTAAGCCCAAATGAGGCCCAAAGCCTCCTTTTCAATAACTGAATAATTCTGTTGATGTTTATTAAATTTCCTGGAGAAGAAACTGACGGACACTCAACACCGCATCATTTTCCTGCAACAGCACAGCCCCAGCGCCAATGTGGCTAGCATCTACTTGCAATTTAAAGGGCTTGCTAAATTTGGTGCTACCAACACTGGAGCAGAACACAACAGAGCCTTAACCTGATCAAAAGCCTCTTGACACTGTATGGACCAGATGAACTCAACCTTGGCCTTCAACAAATTGGTCAAAGGGGACACCACTGCTGAAAAGTTCTTACAGAAAGCACGGTAGTATCCCGCCATACCAAGGAAGCGCATCAACTCTTTTCTTCGTGGTTGGCTGCGAAACTGCTTCACAGCCTGAATCTTTGCCTCTACAGGTCGGACAAAACCCTGACCTACAACTTCTCAGGTACGCACAGTGGCTTTGGCAAACTCCACTTTGCCAAGTTGACGGTCAACCTGGCCCACGCCAGCCGTTCAAATAAGGCTTGCACATGATGAACATGCTCCTCCCATGAATCTGAGAAGATGACCACATCATCCAGATAAACCGTGCACCCTGCCGGTAGACCTGAGATAAACGATCTTGATCACAACCTCAAAGGTAGCTGAGCATTCCGTAAAACCGGGAAGGTATCACTGTATAAGAAACAAGCCAGAAGGTTATATATACTCTAATGAGCCTTCTGTAAGGGGTACCTGCCAATATCCCTTTAGAAGATCAAATTTACTAACATACTTTGCTGCCCCCATCTGGTCGATGCAATCCTCCATCTTGGGAAGAGAGAAAAGGTCGACTTTAGTGACGCTTGCTTACTTTTCTGTAATCAGTACAGGTCGCAGGGTTGAGTCAGACTTTTTGACTGACAGACAGGGTGAAGCCCAATTTGAAAACACATGGTTCAAGAATGCCATTGTCCAGCATGTACTGCACCTCTAACTCCAACTGCTGCTTCTTCCTCTGGATAATTTTGCAAAATTCTGTTTGATTGGCTTCGCATCCCCTACGCTGTCTATGTCATGTTCAATTAAGTGTGTTCAAGCGATGGGGTGTCTGGAAAGAACAGATAGTTTTTGATGAGTGCCGTTCAATCAGTCACGCTTCTCAGGTCCAAGTGATCAACCAGGGCACCCAGATTTTGCAAAGTCTGCGAAGTTTTTTAAACGACTCTCTTAAAACCTCCTCTGACGCTACTACCAACTCCTCTCCTCCCCTTCCTCAGAGTTGAAACTACCTGGAACAGTGACAAGCCCAGCAGCCAACGCTAGGGACTTCACTGTTACAATGTTTGCAGCTGGATCACGGGAATGATAGGGCTTTTTAAAGGTTTACGTGGCACAACTTTTGAAGGTTTTCGATGGCCTGGGGTTTCAATAAGATAGTTTAGGTCTGACACCTTACGCGAACACACAGCAAAGGACCATAATATTTAGCTTGGAAAGATGAGTTAACTAGCGGGAGAAGAGCCAGTACTCTTGTCACCGGACTGAAACTCACGCAACTCAGATTTTCTGTCATATTGCTGTTTCATTTTCTGCTGAGAACATTCTAGCCTTTCTTTGCCAACTCACCAGCCCGGGATACAACTTAAGCCTAAATCCATTTACATACCAATTATATTCTGCGGTGGCTCTTTAGGCAAACAGCCATCCTGCAGCACGGCTAGTGGGCCGCTACACTTTTATGACCAAACACCAAGTCGTTGGGACTAAAGTTCGTGCTCTTCTTGCACTACTTCACGTGCGGATAACAGCAGCCAGGGTAAACCTTCCTCCCAATCTGCAGACAGCTCCTGGTGCAGTATGCATCACAACAAGGACTTCTGGTTTGGTGAAACCGCCTTAAAGCTCCTTGACTCTGGGCATGGAACGCAGTTGACTTGTTATGTTTGATTCTTTAAGCTGTTTCCAGAATCTGAGCAAACATGTGGGATGTAAAGTTAGATCCTTGATCTGACTGAATAACTTTTTGGAATCCCAAATATAGAAATAACTGAGTTAATGCTTTAACCACTGCTTTTGATGTGATTAGCGCAGAGGAAAAGCTGCAGGGTATCTAGTATTTGACACATAACAGTTAACAGATAGCAATGGTCCGACTTGGAACGAGGCAGAGGCCCGACACAATCTATAATAAGATGTTTCAAAGGGTTGGCCTCATAGGTGGTATAGGCTGCAAAGGCGCTTTGGTTTCACAAATCCTGATTTGGCTTGGCTGGTAAGCTGGACAAATATGACATGTTTTAATGTAAACTGTGCTACATCCCGCTTAAGATCGAGGCCAGAAAATGCCGGAGTATGCGTATCATATGTTTTACTTAACACCTAGGTGAGACCTGCCACATCACCAGGTGATGTTTGCAACACCTTTGCCGCAGAATAGTAGAGGTACAACCACTCTTGGAAGACTGGTTCTCCCAATCCCTCGATCACTATATGGAACCCACTCCGACTCACTAGGAAGGATCATCAAGCAAAAATAACACTGGGCACTGTTTCTCACAACCGAAGGAGAAACTACCTTATCAAACAGATCAACCAAAGACGGATCAGACTTTGTTCTTCCATCAATGCCTCTCTAGTCACAGTCAGCGTGCTCTGTCTGGAGCTTTACTGGCAACTCAAAGTTCTCAGGCGTAACCTCAACATCTTTCCGAACGAAGTAGCACGGGTGACAGCACAGACTGGAAATACTCCGGAGGCACACTGTCATACTCCCTGGGAGAAACCACCACAGCAAGGGCACCAAAGCGCTTGCTTTTTCACAAAAATCTTGGCCTACCATCTGCGCCACACTTTACTACCTGCTAGGGTCATTCCCCAAAAATCATGTGCACTCCCTCTATCGCAACTGTGGTCTAACACTCCACAGCCACATCGCCCTTTTACCAAACCCACATGTCAGAGTGGTTTTGCGTAAGGGAGAAGAGAATGGAACCAAGCCCATGCCGCTGGACGATAACACAACTACCAGTATCTGACTCCTTAGAGAAAGGCAAAACAGACTCTAAAATAAAAGAATCGTAGAGCAATCTGTCTCTCAAATTTTGATTGGTACCTGCTGGTTACCACCCACCAAAGACACAACACCATTTGAAATGAAAGGAGAGAAACTACCATGGGAAGATTTGAGAACCCAGCCTGTCCTGCAATTGACAAAAACTCCGCCTGGTGACAAAACCTGTAATGGGAGCTGCCATCACAACAGGTTTGAACTTGACCTGCCTTCTTAGCCTTAAGCAATGGGATGTCCTTCTTCCAATGTCCTTCAAGTAAGCAGTACCGGCAATGAATTAGCATTAACTGGATGCTTTAAACCCTCCCTGACTAGGCTTTTGCTGAGACTTATGGAAAGGGGCAGGCAACACTGGAGACCTTACTCTGCTTGGGAGAGAAAACTCCACAGGTGACTTGCCTTGATGAGGATAAAAGTCATTTCTTCGGCGCATGTCTTTTTGATTCAAAGTCGTTTTTGTGTGTTAGCACATACCATTCTGCGAGAACTGCTGCTTCAGATGGAGATTTCACTTTGGTGCTCAGTAACATAAGTAGCAACATGTTCAGGCATAGAGTTTTTAAACTGCTCTTAACACAACCAAGTCACACAAACCCTCAAATGTTGTTACTTCAGAAGCTGTACACCAAATCCATTGAATGCAGAGATCAAATCACGAACAAACTCTGAATAAGTCTTAGAATCAGTCTTCTTTCTATAACGTAAACGTTGCTGATATGCTTCTGGTACAAGCTCATAGACTCTCAGAACTGCAGATTTAACTGTAGCATAAACCTTACTATCAGCTACACTCAGTGCCTGAGAAAACCTCACGTGCCTTACCAGTGAGTACACACTGCAACAGTGTAGTTTTGTCTAAACTCAGACCAAGCCCTGGAATCTGCAATACACGTTCAAACAAAATAAAATAAGTGTCTGATCTGACCTCATCAAATGTGGGTAACAAACGGAAGATTCTGTGCAACATCAAACTGTGATCCTCTAGCATCTACCACTGGTTCATTAGCAGTTCTCAGCTTTTCTAGGTTCAAGCTGCATTTGCAACAACTCCTTCTGCTGTTTGTAAAGGTCAAGGTCTGTGGGATTCGGCTGGAAAACATGCACCCTGTCCACTACCAGGCTGACCACTCAGAATCCCTGCCTCCATAAGGCTCCTATTTTAAACCAGTTTTTCACTGTATCTTTTAACCTTGTGTCAACAATTTCAATCTGGTAATACTCAGCTATTTCAATTAACTGATCCTTATTACACACAAATCTAAAGCCAGCTCTTGAAGGCGACTGTACAAAAACTCTGCAAAATAGACATGGTGCCAATCCATATACAACATAATAAAAAAACAACTCACCAGCTGCCAGGTTGCTGGCATTGGTGAGCCACCCCCTCTATCACCAATAAACTAACTGTTCTCAAGTCTTCAGGCAGTCTCATATGGCGGATATGATGCACACTAAACCAGCGGAATTAACCACGGAGGTGCTCCTGAGCCGATGTAAGGGAAAAGGGAAAAAGGGAAGCTCTAACCACGTTCACTGCCACCCTAAACAGAAACACCACAAGCCTCCTATTGAGACCCGCTGTTAAATCCCAACAGGAGGACTCCCAACCAAACAAAACTCCAGCACAAGGCCCAAAGTGAGCTTTCGGATAATGCTACACCACTAAGCCCAAAACTACTGCAAACAAAAGGGAGCACATGACAACTCCACTCGGTCAACACAATTGGCCTACAACCTGAACATCCCCTCAAACAAGACTTTGGACTTTACATAACAAAAACAAACACCCAAAATAAAAAGTTCCAAACTACAAACTAGTCTCAAATAAGCCAAACTAGAAGCAAACTCTCCAACCAAACTTATCAATGGTAAGGAAATCCTATACAAAACTGGTCAAACTAAGTCAACGCAAAACAAACATACAAAATTACTTCTTTAACTTAAGGACGAGGCTCTCACTTGTCACAGGTCAGCTCAAACCTCTGTGGCAAATATGAGGAGACATGAAAAAGTTGAGGCTAATTTCTTGGCGATTTTAGTTGCAACATATATTTTAAATTCAAACAATAATAACCAGTATGGGATGTGAGTATGTTAACCATGGATGGCGTATGCAAGGTGCATGTGTGTGGGTGAATCTGTATGTGTGATTATGAATGAAATGAAAGTAAAACAAAACAAAACTGCAAACCAAACAAATCAAGTGTTACTCTGTGGGCAGAAGGAGGAGGAGAACCAGATTAGTCAGGAGCCTGCTTTATACTGAGCCCCAGGTGGCTCCAATTAGCAAAGATCCTCCTCTGTCTGCAGGAGGGAAACACCCCCTGCAAACAGAGGGGAGAGGCTGTGACACCATGTAGTGAAAGAACAAAAAGAGAAAAGTTAGTTTCTGTTGTTTACGCTAAGCTGCTCCTTTCAACCATGTCTCGCTCTCACATTGCCGCAGTTCTTTTTGACGCAGGAGTGACTGGGACCAGATATTTAGCAGTGGCTAGATGTTTATTTTCACAAGCAACAATAGTCAAGACGCCAGCTTAATCTGATGACTGGCATTTTGAGGTGTTCACACTTAACGCATAAAGCTCGCTGAGGTGACGAGACTGCTCACCCCGATCTGGGGGACGGGTGTGAAAAAACGTTGATCGACATGCCGATTTGCCGAAAATCGTGGTAGGGTGAACAAGGCACTAGCTGACTAAGATTTAGAGAACTCCTTATTAAAATGTGAGTTACCTTTGTCAAAGTTAAGGGGCAACTCTTCTAAAGTTTATTAAGAAATGAGGAGGCTCAAATTGAAGAGCAGCTTCTGTCCAGGTCCCACTGGGGGTGGCTGTAGCTCAGTGAGTAGAGTGGTCAAGTCTTTCAACCCTGCTCCATTAACAAGTTGTTAGCCTCTTTGAGCAAGACACCTTAACTCCAAAGTTGTCTCTGTGCGCAGCTCTTTAATGTAGGCAGTCAACTGCTCCTTTACAGGATGGGTAAAATGCACAGGTTGAATTTCATCTATGTATGTACCTGTAAATATTTAACATGATCATGATCCTCTACTTCTTCTTCTATTTCACTACCACAGTGATCTTCAGTCAGACCAGAGCAGGTTTCGCGGAAACTCTGAGTCTGTTAACCCTAAAGTGAGGGAAACACTCAGTGTTCTCTTTCACGAAGGGAGAGTAACTTAAACCAGAGAAAGAGGGGGTAACTTCTAGCCTGTTTCACAGAGAGAGGTAACTAAAGCTCTCGAGTCAGTTAACAGAGTAACAGACTCTATGAAACTAACTCTGGTCGGGACCAGGCTTTTCTCAATGAACCTTGAGTTTCTCTCTGTCTCACCCTCTTTCAGTCAGACACTATTTGATTTCCTCTCATTCATTCATTATCGCCATTTATTCATTCATTCATTCAGCAGTGTGAGTTCTGCTGTGTCCTTTTGTTAACGATCCAGTGGATGAAGGAGCAGCACATTGTGCAGAAAATTAAATATTCATCAGGAGATTATCAGGATGCACAGATATATATTTTTCAAACGATGCAGTAGCCTATATTAATGCAAGTTGTGCAATAAATGCAAGGAAAGAACTGAATAAATGTCATGTATTGACATGAAATCAGTGCATGCTTCTTAAGGACTGGGGTTTCCAAGACAATAACTGGGGACAGAGATGTGCATAGGTTGCAAATTGCAATATGGCTAATTTGCACACGGGCACAAGATTGACTGGCTCTGCTTGGCAAAAAATATTTAATCTGTGAATATTGGCCCTGATTATTCAACATTGTGAGCTTAGAAAACATTTTAGTGACCATTAAGTCAGAGATCTGGCTAAGAGGCAACCATTCAAACAGTTTTCCTCTGTAATATTATTGTGATTGCAAAGGACCACATTTAAACTTATGCACTGGACCTGGGCAGCAATGTTCTCCCCACGCCATCTCCTTCTCTCTTGCAGCTGCAGCATTGTTTCACTTCTTTCTAAAAACATGTTCAAACTCACCATAAGAGAGCATTAAAGTTTCCAATTCAAGTGGGATTAAAAGCAGCCCTCCGCTTCCCCTGCTACATGACTCTCAAGTGTCACCATTCAGACTTTGTGACACATTTTAACCCTTTTCACTCTCTCACCTGCCACACCTGGTATTTGTCACTTATCATTACACCTCTATATGAGCACTGGGATGTGTAGCAAGACATTCTGGGAATCACAGAGCTCGTCAGTAGGAGCTTGGCACGCCTCAAGCCAATCAGAATATAACATACTGTGACACATCAGCCAATCAGAAAATGGCACTGCTGTCTGTAGTGAAGGTGCTGGTGATCATTTTAAGTGTAGACCAGCATTAATGAGGGATAACGTTGGATGAGTGAACATGTTTTCAAACAAATCTGTGAGATTTGAATTGTGTTTTCTCAAATGTATTTTTAATATGTTTAATTGTGTTCAAAAATATCTTTGAAAAACACCAAAGTGTTAAAACAGCAATGTTAAAATATGATGAAGAACATACAAACATGTTTAAGATGTTTAAAAAGTGGTGGGGCACAGATTCTTTTGAGTTCTCTTAGGGAGGCTCATACTTATCCCACACTTTGAAAACTTTGATTTATATAATACTACCTGAGCACAGATCTTCTATAGTGACACATGGAAACAGGTGATTGGCTGAACTCTTTAAAAACAGGTAAGTCATGTGAGCCTCTTGGATCATGTGCAGAATGTGGTCATGTTGGGGTCATGTCTCCTCCTCTGTATCCATGCTGTTTTCTTACCTACAGTGCTATGGCAATATACCCATAATGCCTTACTCTAAAACTTTGGTCATGTGGACCTGTTACTCTCTTAATCTCATATAAACCCTTGCATGAAAACCATTATATTGTACTCCATATATAATATACAATAAAGTATATAAAATACTCAAAACATTGTGTTCTGTACTGCGGTTGAATCCCGTCCTTTACACAGACAAGTTTACATGGTTCCAGTCCATGGACTGGTCATCCATGGCTTTGAATCCCTTCCTCAATGGAGACAATCTGTCCTTATCATTATATGCTCAAACATAACATGCTTCATTATTACTGGAACAGTCAGCTCAATTTTTCCAGACCATTTCCAAAGCAAACTATTTCAAATTTCAAAAAGTTTACATGTGAAAACCAGACATGGTTACAAAAAAGGTTTCCAACTCTTTGCATAAAAGGGATCTGAACAATAGGACTATTGCTTCATAGCAGCCAAGATAGAAACTAAATTGTATTGGAAAATGTGGGCATTGATCCCACTACCTCTCGCATGCTAAGCGAGTGTTCTACCATTTGAGCTAATTCCCCTGTCTTTTGCTGCCATGTAGCTCCATGTAGATCATCTCATCACATACTTTTCCAGACTCTTGAAGGTCTCCTGGATCAGATGTCTACTGTAATTCATCAGATACAGTAGACGAGGTGGTCGTAGATCAATTATGCTCCAAGTTCAAATTCTATCCTTGTTCCAGAAAAGCTTACTTCAGTCTGCAAGCTGTCACGCTGGAGGTGATGAGCTGCCAAACATTGTGCTCCACACAAGTTTACAAGGTTGACTCAATGCACTGCTAATCTGTTGTCCTGCTTGACTGCTACTTCAACTTTCAAGAGTCTTTATTGTCTTTAGCACTTGCAGGACAAAATTCTTTGAGAGTCTCTCAGCTTTAAGGCACACATGAATAAAGAAATAAAAATAAAGATACTGAAAGACAGAAACAGAAAACATGAAACACTGGATTCTCTTGTGGAATTCCAGAGTACATTCTGACCTCATATCAATCCATATGCTAATATATAACAGAAACACATTATATTATTCTTTCATTCTTTTTCTATGCTTAATGAATTTTTCCACTCTTATAATAGATACGTTATATGATGTCATTCTTTTTCTGTAATGAGAGAGAAGGAAGGAGTGAATCACTCTCTGAATATCTGCTGTGGAGCCAAAGGTCACAGGTTCAATCCCCACCTGTGGCAAGGATGGAGAAAAGTGTCAGGTAAGATAAGGAAAAGGTAAACAGTGACATGAAGAGCCCAGAACAAGATATGTCTTAATAAAATAGTGGTGTAAAAGAGATGTGGAATTGTATAAACATCAGTGATGTGTTTGGAGAAAGTCCATAATAAGACAAATCCATTTTTGTGGAAACAGGGAAAACTTGCAGATTTGATATGATAGGGTCTCTTAACTCAAGGCAGCTCTTGAGATTCTTGGACCTCGTGGTCCAGTGATTCAATTTGCTTTATAGACACACACAAATCAAATAACCAACTTCTTTATCAAACTAGATGTTTAGTTTGACAAACTACACATGACTAAACTACAGGAACAGAAACTATTTCGTACTACATTGCAGCATAAATAGTTAATAGAGCAGATTCGTCAATCATTTAATTAATATCAAATTATGTATTTATGAGCAATATCTTTGCGTTATTGATCATAAAACCAAAAATTGCCTTTAACAGTAGAAATTATCCAGAGCGCCACCCAGTTTTTGCTAAAACAGGGAAAACTTCTGTGAATTTGACATTAATTAATATAGAGTACTCTTAATCTCAGGGTGCTGTAGAGTTCTTGACCTAGTGTACAGTGATTCAATTACTTTATATACACACACAAACCAAATAACCAAGATTCTTTATAAATGAGATGTTTATTTGACAAACTACTAACCAGACTACTACTGTCACAGAAAATAACTAAAATAAATGATTAGTTTGACAAACTAAAATGACCAGACTACTAACAGAAATAATAAAATAGAAAAATAAAAACTAGGAATAAAGGAAGATTGATGGAAGATACATGGCATTGACTCACTGTGACAAAAATGGAAATGAATGATTAAACAAAGGCAAAGTTTCAAAGGATGAATATCTGATTGAATTGATCCAATGTGAGATTCTGGAGAGGTTGTTCTTCAGGGCCATGAGGCGCTGGGCCTGCAGTGGGACAGCATGTCTCTGTCTCTTGGTCAACACAGCCTCCCTCCTCCCCAGCATGTGGAGAGTGGGAGAAACAGAGATACAGTGGAGAGGATGAAGACCGTGAACTTGACTGACTGAAGGACTGAAGAAGAGAGTAGAGAGGCGCTCAGACCAGTCGAGGCTTTTTATGATCTTTGCTGAAGGTCCAGTGGGTGTGACCACTGGGTCCCTCCCCTCCACCACGCTAACCGAGATGATATTCTTTTTAATTTATTTAATGTTAATACACTGCTGTGTTTTATTTTATTAAAGTAAGTCTATCATGTGAAAGCTCCTCTCTCAGCTGTAAATGACACTGGGGCAACCTATAGTAGGAAACCACAGAACAAAATCTCTGACCAATTGAATTGAAATTTATCAACAAATTAACCAACACAGATGGCCAGTGTCGAAACTTTAAGCCTTTAGCACTTAGGTGCCAGGTGAGTGTCAGGGTCCTGGAGAAATACTGAGAAAGTTACAGGAATGTCTCCACATTATAAGAAAGGTCCATTATTTTATACCCAATTTATGCTACAAGTGGGTCTGAAAATTAGCTATAAATCAGCTCCTTGCTGCTGTAGAGGTATGAATACATTCAGCACACACATTACAACTACAGTCTGCTAGTTAGCCAGTTAGCTGAGTTAGCCGCTGAGTTAGCAGCTGAGGTAGCAGCAGAAACTTCTCTCAGACATAAGCGCCCATGTTTTTGGTAAAGGTGAGGTGACTTTGATTGACAGGCACACTCTGGTAGTGGGCTGCGGGTTTCATATGAACCCAGCGGGAACAGCCCATCAGTTTGGGAGCAGAGGAAAAGCGCAATACCACTCACAGCACACACTGTGACTACCCATCTTTCTTGCAGTGAAAAACTGGGTTACCAGAGATTGACATCCTTTCTTTTGTCTTTCATCTCTCTCACTTTTCTCTCTTTCCTTTTTGAAAACCAGATTTTGGTTTACTAAAGTGACATTTTTGAACACCTGCAGTGCCTACGCATACTAAGTGCTACTAAGGGGGGTTGGACAACAAGGGATGGAGTATTTTTGGTCAATGGGAATATTTAACTTTTACTGCTCCAAAACACACATAAAAACAAAGAGATAATTCATTTCATTGTTATATTTGAAATACAGTATATATACTCGATGATGGTTTAATAATTTTATATTGTGTTTACTCTATTTTTTGGGGTCCCTGTCAGTTGTGGACCCCTGATATTGTCCTAAATTTTCTCCCCTATACGGCGCCTCAAGGATAGAGAGCCAGGCGGCTGAGAGTTAAACAGCAGGCATGCTGCAGCCTTCACTGGGCTGGTGAGGAGTGAGGAGAGCCAGGGGAGGGAGACCTGAGGAGCCTCTGATAACAGCAGATGGGGGGGGAGACCAAGAGTTACTTCTGCAATAACGTACACACCGAAACACATCGTCTAATTTGTCCATTTGTAACACCACTTTAAGATTTGAAAAAGAAATGGAAAAAGTAGAAATTATTCTAGTTTTATATTTTGTTTCATAATTGATATCTGTTCCTTAATTTAGATGTGTTTCACCACTGCATTCTAGGAGGGACAGTTTAAAAGATTTACTGCTGTAAAAAAGGACACTAGCCAACCCTAGGAACTCCTAAATTTAGAAAAAAATCCATAACAGTTAGCACTGTCACACTCACAGCAAGAAGGTACTGGTCTGGATTCCCGGCCCCGGAGATACTTACTGTGTTCTCCTCCGGTACTCTGACTTTACTCCCACCATCCAAAGAAACATGCATGGGGATTAGGTTAATTGGCTAATTTTTTTAAAATTGACCGTCAGGTGTGAAATGTCATGAGTGTGAGTGGTTGTCTGTCTCTATGTGTCCTGTGATGAACTGGAGACTTGTCCAGGGTGTACCCCTGCCTTCCGCCTCTAAGACAGCTGGGACTAGGCTCCAGTCCCCAAATACAGCTTACATGTTGATGTATCAAGCATTAATACTCCAATAATATAATATATGATACAATATAAACACTGGAGCAGGTACTTTAGGAAATTTGAGAAATTTTGGCCAGAGACAGTGTTGTATTGACAGCTAACAGACCGTTGGTGAAATGTGTTTTGGTAATAATAATAATAGCTGGTTAATGAGTGCTTTACTTCATGTATTTGTGCTACTTACTTGATGTCGATAACTGACCAGGATCCCAGCTAAGCTCACAAAGTTTTGTCTTTCACTTTCTCAGGTGAAATGAGCAGATGTCTTCTGTTAAACACTTCAGTTGTGTTCCAGTTCTGTTCCTAATCTGCTTTGATCCTGTATTCTGATCTGCTTTGATCTAGAATTCTATTCTGCTTTTGATCTGTACTGTACACCTTCTGTTATCATTTGCATATTCGGTTACCCGGGCAACCGCAAAGTAACTAAGTATTGTCAAAAATCAATAAGTGCATTATTACACATGAATGTATCTTAATGCATAATGCATGTATACACACACACACACACACACACACACACATCAGTCTAGTGTCCAGTGATCAGTCCAGTTAACAACAGACAGAGAGTCTAAGCAGGTCAGTTTTTCTCCAGACATGCAGTGTAAATTTTAACTCTACAGCGTGTTAAACTGTAGAAAAAGCTTGAATCTCTGCTTGCAGAGGGAATTTTCCAGAGTGGCGCCACAGGCCCGGGTAAGTAACCTTAACATTCACGTTGGCAAACATCTTTTATATTTATATTTTAGAATATTTGTCATAAATGGTCGAAATGTTTAGTGCAACATTGTAATGTACTGCCTGTCTTATAGCAAACATTTTACAACCAAATTCATGTGTTTATTAGTATGCTGAGTCACGCAGTAAAGCTAATCGCTAATTAGCCTA
>JAQQSB010001413.1:0-25147 GCA_029721515.1 Synanceia verrucosa
TTACAGATGGGCTCAGGGCCACAGCTCAGCAGGTTGGAGACCAAATATCCCCAAATTCTCACCCAGCTAGAAGTGTGCAAGCGCATGCTTGAACATCACACCGATGTTTGTTTGTTTATTATCGAGGGCCTGCTGTGTCTGATGCTGGAACTCCAGGGGGTTTGACTTGCTGTGTTGCTGGAGTTCTTTCAAGCTTTGCACAGAAGACGTCAGATGCGTGAATCACAAGCCTCTCGTGTGATGTCCTGAGTGGGCATGGCCTCTTGAACGGTACCAAATGAATTGCGTGTACTCTTCTCTAGCGCTGCTCTTTCATTGTGGAAGAAACATGCTCCATTCTATTGCAAACCCTAAGGTTTGAGTGGTTGCTGCAGTGTTAGTTTTCTATGAGGCCTGTCAGAGTGAGCTCAAGCCACAGGCACTGAACTCTGAGATTACGGGCCGCAGGAACCGTCAGTCAGAGTGCAGTGTCTGGGAACCGGCACCTTGCCTGCGGCTGGTTCAACTCATACTTACCTGGCAGGGAAGATACCATGATCAAGAAGGTGGTTCACCCAGGGCGAGGCTCCGCCATTGCACTCTGGTGGTGCTGACCCTTGCGAATTCCCCAAATGTGGGAATCTCGACTGCATAATTTCTAGTAGTGGGGGACTGCGTTTGCGCTCTCCCCCTGCACTTCATGTAAAACAAAAATGAAGGAGGTGTGCACTGCTTCCTTTTCTGTTTTCCCCAACAGCGTGACCTGGGCTGGAGGGCTTTGATGTTTTTTTTTTTTTTGTTTTGTTTTCTTTTTTTTTTCCTGTGAGTCCCAAAACGTGGCAGAGTTGCTGTGCAGCAGTGGCCGTTGAGCTATGTGTTGAGCATTCCCATTTTGGAGGATGTGGCCTACGCACCCAGCGGGAGCTAAGTAAGAGAAAGCTGCGAGGCATGTTTACTTGTGCGTTTACACGCAGGCAAGATGGACCAGCTTCCAACTACACTACCAGCGAGCTAAGGTTGACTTTCTATTTGTCTTCCACACACGTATAAGGCTCAACCAAACGGCTGAGCTTTCCAAAAATAGATTGAACTCATTTGTGCTCCTCTCCACGGAAGTCTTTAGTAAAAGGCGAAAGACTTGTGCGCAATGAAGAGAAACCAGAGCAAGCGCAGACCTTTCTCCAAGAGCAGTCAAAGGCCCTATTCTTCCCAGCCCGTGCCCTCGCGGTCAGCCTCACTCGGCGTGCTGCATTTCCGGGCAGAGGCCACACCCACTCCCGATTCTTGCTCACATTTTCACAGTGCCAATATTCCATCTGCTCCATTTTATGTCAGCCGTTCAAAAGGCAAAGATATTTCAGGTGCCGTTATTTTCCTCGCACTTTTTCCAAGGCTTCATCTTCCACTGGAGCGAGCGTTGCACTTTCCTGCCAGTCGTCAAGGCTTGCACGCTGATTTGAGCCAACGACGTTCCACAAGAGACCTCGCTTTGGAGTCGCAGTGCCTCGTTGAAACCGTGCCTCCCGACATCAAAGTCGCCCAAGAAACGGCTCTGGTTTTCCGGCACGGTGCCGACCGAGCGGGAGACGCCACGCTCTGCTTTCTGCAGAGTCAAACGCTACAGACCTCCAAACTAGGGGGTGAAGAAGGGGGTTGCCCCGTTGACTCCACGCATCGAGCCAGTATTGCGGTGCTGCTGGGAAGGGTGCATTCGCTTTTTGGTTTGTTCAAAGTCAGGCTTTGACAGGAAGGGTGTCGTCTACTGCACGGCGGGCGCCGTGCCAAAACAACAGAGCCGATTGGTTTTTGGGCCGCTTTAAGGTCGGCAGGCATGGCTTAAATGAGGCGCTGTGGACTCCACAGTGAGGTCTCTCGTGGACCTGCCGGATGAAACCTGTGTCGTTTGAAGCTTTTCTTTTGTTGCAACGCACTTGCAGCTTTCCGTCATTGAGTTCCTGCTGGGAGCATATGTCACATCCTCCAAAAAGCTGAAGCGATTTGGTTTTCAAGTATGGTGTTTGACAATTCCAGCTGGATTTAAAAGTGGTGTTTTTCGGGCTTGAAGCTGCTGCACGATTCAAAATTACACTCTGCTGCATTGCACAACAAGGCGTTATCTCCTGGCCCACGACTGTAAGCGTGTTGTGCAGCCCAAAAAGTTGGAAACGCTTCACGAATTTGCGTGTCATCCTTGCGCAGGGGCCATGCTAATCTTCTCTGTATCGATTCCAATTTGACATACGTGCTGCGGAGCAAGCACACTGAGGTGGCAGCTGCTGCCTACCCTCTGACCCCTTGCTGTTGGAATGACTCCGTGACGGCGGTGCAAGTTGGAGGGCCACAGTGCCTCTTGGGCAGTTCTCTTCAATGTCGCAGTAGTAAGGGTTGGTGTCTTACCCTTGTTCACAGCCATAGCTTTGCTATTTGTGCAACTTGCCAGGTCATTCTCTTTACGTGATTAATTCACCAAAAGGATGAGCCCAAAATTGGCCTGGTTTGTCTTTCAGGCTGGAGACTGGGCTTCGACCGAAACTCCTCCCCTTCTAAGACACTCCCCACAACAACTGTGTGCCTCTAAGATACACTATATTGCCAAAAGTGTTCGCTCACCCATTCAAATGGTCACAGTCAGGTGTTCCAATCACTTCCATGGCCACGGGTGTTTAAAATCAAGCACCTAGGCATGCAGACTGCTTTCACAAACTTTTGTGAAAGAATGGGTCGCTCTCAGGAGCTCAGTGAATTCCAGCGTGGAACTGTGATAGGATGCCACCTGTGCAACAAATCCTGTCGTGAAATCCCCCCCCAAACAGCCCACAGTCAGCTGTCAGCTGTATGATAAGAACGTGGAAGCGTTTGGGAACGACAGCAACTCAGCCACGAAGTGGTAGGCCACGTAAGCTGACGGAGCGGGGTCAGCGGATGATGAGGCGCGGAGAGGTCGCCAACTTTCTGCAGAGTCAAACGCTACAGACCTCCAAACTAGGGGGTGAAGAAGGGGGTTGCCCCGTTGACTCCACGCATCGAGCCAGTATTGCGGTGCTGCTGGGAAGGGTGCATTCGCTTTTGGTTTGTTCAAAGTCAGGCTTTGACAGGAAGGGTGTCGTCTACTGCACGGCGGGCGCCGTGCCAAAACAACAGAGCCGATTGGTTTTGGGCCGCTTTAAGGTCGGCAGGCATGGCTTAAATGAGGCGCTGTGGACTCCACAGTGAGGTCTCTCGTGGACCTGCCGGATGAAACCTGTGTCGTTTGAAGCTTTTCTTTTGTTGCAACGCACTTGCAGCTTTCCGTCATTGAGTTCCTGCTGGGAGCATATGTCACATCCTCCAAAAAGCTGAAGCGATTTGGTTTTCAAGTATGGTGTTTGACAATTCCAGCTGGATTTAAAAGTGGTGTTTTTCGGGCTTGAAGCTGCTGCACGCATTCAAAATTACACTCTGCTGCATTGCACAACAAGGCGTTATCTCCTGGCCCACGACTGTAAGCGTGTTGTGCAGCCCAAAAAAGTTGGAAACGCTTCACGAATTTGCGTGTCATCCTTGCGCAGGGGCCACGCTAATCTTCTCTGTATCGATTCCAATTTGACATACGTGCTGCCGGAGCAAGCACACTGAGGTGGCAGCTGCTGCCTACCCTCTGACCCCCTTGCTGTTGGAATGACTCCGTGGCGGCGGTGCAAGTTGGAGGGCCACAGTGCCTCTTGGGCAGTTCTCTTCAATGTCGCAGTAGTAAGGGTTGGTGTCTTACCCTTGTTCACAGCCATAGCTTTGCTATTTGTGCAACTTGCCAGGTCATTCTCTTTACGTGATTAATTCACCAAAAGGATGAGCCCAAAATTGGCCTGGTTTGTCTTTCAGGCTGGAGACTGGGCTTCGACCGAAACTCCTCCCCTTCTAAGACACTCCCCACAACAACTGTGTGCCTCTAAGATACACTATATTGCCAAAAGTGTTCGCTCACCCATTCAAATGGTCACAGTCAGGTGTTCCAATCACTTCCATGGCCACGGGTGTTTAAAATCAAGCACCTAGGCATGCAGACTGCTTTCACAAACTTTTGTGAAAGAATGGGTCGCTCTCAGGAGCTCAGTGAATTCCAGCGTGGAACTGTGATAGGATGCCACCTGTGCAACAAATCCTGTCGTGAAATCCCCCCCCAAACAGCCCACAGTCAGCTGTCAGCTGTATGATAAGAACGTGGAAGCGTTTGGGAACGACAGCAACTCAGCCACGAAGTGGTAGGCCACGTAAGCTGACGGAGCGGGGTCAGCGGATGATGAGGCGCGGAGAGGTCGCCAACTTTCTGCAGAGTCAAACGCTACAGACCTCCAAACTAGGGGTGAAGAAGGGGTTGCCCGTTGACTCCACGCATCGAGCCAGTATTGCGGTGCTGCTGGGAAGGGTGCATTCGCTTTTGGTTTGTTCAAAGTCAGGCTTTGACAGGAAGGGTGTCGTCTACTGCACGGCGGGCGCCGTGCCAAAACAACAGAGCCGATTGGTTTTTGGGCCGCTTTAAGGTCGGCAGGCATGGCTTAAATGAGGCGCTGTGGACTCCACAGTGAGGTCTCTCGTGGACCTGCCGGATGAAACCTGTGTCGTTTGAAGCTTTTCTTTTGTTGCAACGCACTTGCAGCTTTCCGTCATTGAGTTCCTGCTGGGAGCATATGTCACATCCTCCAAAAAGCTGAAGCGATTTGGTTTTCAAGTATGGTGTTTGACAATTCCAGCTGGATTTAAAAGTGGTGTTTTTCGGGCTTGAAGCTGCTGCACGCATTCAAAATTACACTCTGCTGCATTGCACAACAAGGTGTTATCTCCTGGCCCACGACTGTAAGCGTGTTGTGCAGCCCAAAAAAAAGTTGGAAACGCTTCACGAATTTGCGTGTCATCCTTGCGCAGGGGCCATGCTAATCTTCTCTGTATCGATTCCAATTTGACATACGTGCTGCGAGCAAGCACACTGAGGTGGCAGCTGCTGCCTACCCTCATAACCCCTTGCTGTTGGAATGACTCCGTGACGGCGGTGCAAGTTGGAGGGCCACAGTGCCTCTTGGGCAGTTCTCTTCAATGTCGCAGTAGTAAGGGTTGGTGTCTTACCCTTGTTCACAGCCATAGCTTTGCTATTTGTGCAACTTGCCAGGTCATTCTCTTTACGTGATTAATTCACCAAAAGGATGAGCCCAAAATTGGCCTGGTTTGTCTTTCAGGCTGGAGACTGGGCTTCGACCGAAACTCCTCCCCTTCTAAGACACTCCCCACAACAACTGTGTGCCTCTAAGATACACTATATTGCCAAAAGTGTTCGCTCACCCATTCAAATGGTCACAGTCAGGTGTTCCAATCACTTCCATGGCCACGGGTGTTTAAAATCAAGCACCTAGGCATGCAGACTGCTTTCACAAACTTTTGTGAAAGAATGGGTCGCTCTCAGGAGCTCAGTGAATTCCAGCGTGGAACTGTGATAGGATGCCACCTGTGCAACAAATCCTGTCGTGAAATCCCCCCCCAAACAGCCCACAGTCAGCTGTCAGCTGTATGATAAGAACGTGGAAGCGTTTGGGAACGACAGCAACTCAGCCACGAAGTGGTAGGCCACGTAAGCTGACGGAGCGGGGTCAGCGGATGATGAGGCGCGGAGAGGTCGCCAACTTTCTGCAGAGTCAAACGCTACAGACCTCCAAACTAGGGGTGAAGAAGGGGTTGCCCGTTGACTCCACGCATCGAGCCAGTATTGCGGTGCTGCTGGGAAGGGTGCATTCGCTTTTGGTTTGTTCAAAGTCAGGCTTTGACAGGAAGGGTGTCGTCTACTGCACGGCGGGCGCCGTGCCAAAACAACAGAGCCGATTGGTTTTTGGGCCGCTTTAAGGTCGGCAGGCATGGCTTAAATGAGGCGCTGTGGACTCCACAGTGAGGTCTCTCGTGGACCTGCCGGATGAAACCTGTGTCGTTTGAAGCTTTTCTTTTGTTGCAACGCACTTGCAGCTTTCCGTCATTGAGTTCCTGCTGGGAGCATATGTCACATCCTCCAAAAAGCTGAAGCGATTTGGTTTTCAAGTATGGTGTTTGACAATTCCAGCTGGATTTAAAAGTGGTGTTTTTCGGGCTTGAAGCTGCTGCACGCATTCAAAATTACACTCTGCTGCATTGCACAACAAGGCGTTATCTCCTGGCCCACGACTGTAAGCGTGTTGTGCAGCCCAAAAAAAGTTGGAAACGCTTCACGAATTTGCGTGTCATCCTTGCGCAGGGGCCATGCTAATCTTCTCTGTATCGATTCCAATTTGACATACGTGCTGCCGGAGCAAGCACACTGAGGTGGCAGCTGCTGCCTACCCTCTGACCCCCTTGCTGTTGGAATGACTCCGTGACGGCGGTGCAAGTTGGAGGGCCACAGTGCCTCTTGGGCAGTTCTCTTCAATGTCGCAGTAGTAAGGGTTGGTGTCTTACCCTTGTTCACAGCCATAGCTTTGCTATTTGTGCAACTTGCCAGGTCATTCTCTTTACGTGATTAATTCACCAAAAGGATGAGCCCAAAATTGGCCTGGTTTGTCTTTCAGGCTGGAGACTGGGCTTCGACCGAAACTCCTCCCCTTCTAAGACACTCCCACAACAACTGTGTGCCTCTAAGATACACTATATTGCCAAAAGTGTTCGCTCACCCATTCAAATGGTCACAGTCAGGTGTTCCAATCACTTCCATGGCCACGGGTGTTTAAAATCAAGCACCTAGGCATGCAGACTGCTTTCACAAACTTTTGTGAAAGAATGGGTCGCTCTCAGGAGCTCAGTGAATTCCAGCGTGGAACTGTGATAGGATGCCACCTGTGCAACAAATCCTGTCGTGAAATCCCCCCCCAAACAGCCCACAGTCAGCTGTCAGCTGTATGATAAGAACGTGGAAGCGTTTGGGAACGACAGCAACTCAGCCACGAAGTGGTAGGCCACGTAAGCTGACGGAGCGGGGTCAGCGGATGATGAGGCGCGGAGAGGTCGCCAACTTTCTGCAGAGTCAAACGCTACAGACCTCCAAACTAGGGGGTGAAGAAGGGGGTTGCCCCGTTGACTCCACGCATCGAGCCAGTATTGCGGTGCTGCTGGGAAGGGTGCATTCGCTTTTTGGTTTGTTCAAAGTCAGGCTTTGACAGGAAGGGTGTCGTCTACTGCACGGCGGGCGCCGTGCCAAAACAACAGAGCCGATTGGTTTTTGGGCCGCTTTAAGGTCGGCAGGCATGGCTTAAATGAGGCGCTGTGGACTCCACAGTGAGGTCTCTCGTGGACCTGCCGGATGAAACCTGTGTCGTTTGAAGCTTTTCTTTTGTTGCAACGCACTTGCAGCTTTCCGTCATTGAGTTCCTGCTGGGAGCATATGTCACATCCTCCAAAAAGCTGAAGCGATTTGGTTTTCAAGTATGGTGTTTGACAATTCCAGCTGGATTTAAAAGTGGTGTTTTTCGGGCTTGAAGCTGCTGCACGCATTCAAAATTACACTCTGCTGCATTGCACAACAAGGCGTTATCTCCTGGCCCACGACTGTAAGCGTGTTGTGCAGCCCAAAAAAAGTTGGAAACGCTTCACGAATTTGCGTGTCATCCTTGCGCAGGGGCCATGCTAATCTTCTCTGTATCGATTCCAATTTGACATACGTGCTGCCGGAGCAAGCACACTGAGGTGGCAGCTGCTGCCTACCCTCTGACCCCTTGCTGTTGGAATGACTCCGTGGTGACGGCGGTGCAAGTTGGAGGGCCACAGTGCCTCTTGGGCAGTTCTCTTCAATGTCGCAGTAGTAAGGGTTGGTGTCTTACCCTTGTTCACAGCCATAGCTTTGCTATTTGTGCAACTTGCCAGGTCATTCTCTTTACGTGATTAATTCACCAAAGGATGAGCCCAAAATTGGCCTGGTTTGTCTTTCAGGCTGGAGACTGGGCTTCGACCGAAACTCCTCCCCTTCTAAGACACTCCCCACAACAACTGTGTGCCTCTAAGATACACTATATTGCCAAAAGTGTTCGCTCACCCATTCAAATGGTCACAGTCAGGTGTTCCAATCACTTCCATGGCCACGGGTGTTTAAAATCAAGCACCTAGGCATGCAGACTGCTTTCACAAACTTTTGTGAAAGAATGGGTCGCTCTCAGGAGCTCAGTGAATTCCAGCGTGGAACTGTGATAGGATGCCACCTGTGCAACAAATCCTGTCGTGAAATCCCCCCCCAAACAGCCCACAGTCAGCTGTCAGCTGTATGATAAGAACGTGGAAGCGTTTGGGAACGACAGCAACTCAGCCACGCAGTGGTAGGCCACGTAAGCTGACGGAGCGGGGTCAGCGGATGATGAGGCGCGGAGAGGTCGCCAACTTTCTGCAGAGTCAAACGCTACAGACCTCCAAACTAGGGGTGAAGAAGGGGTTGCCCGTTGACTCCACGCATCGAGCCAGTATTGCGGTGCTGCTGGGAAGGGTGCATTCGCTTTTGGTTTGTTCAAAGTCAGGCTTTGACAGGAAGGGTGTCGTCTACTGCACGGCGGGCGCCGTGCCAAAACAACAGAGCCGATTGGTTTTTGGGCCGCTTTAAGGTCGGCAGGCATGGCTTAAATGAGGCGCTGTGGACTCCACAGTGAGGTCTCTCGTGGACCTGCCGGATGAAACCTGTGTCGTTTGAAGCTTTTCTTTTGTTGCAACGCACTTGCAGCTTTCCGTCATTGAGTTCCTGCTGGGAGCATATGTCACATCCTCCAAAAAGCTGAAGCGATTTGGTTTTCAAGTATGGTGTTTGACAATTCCAGCTGGATTTAAAAGTGGTGTTTTTCGGGCTTGAAGCTGCTGCACGATTCAAAATTACACTCTGCTGCATTGCACAACAAGGCGTTATCTCCTGGCCCACGACTGTAAGCGTGTTGTGCAGCCCAAAAAAGTTGGAAACGCTTCCGCAATTTGCGTGTCATCCTTGCGCAGGGGCCATGCTAATCTTCTCTGTATCGATTCCAATTTGACATACGTGCTGCGGAGCAAGCACACTGAGGTGGCAGCTGCTGCCTACCCTCTGACCCCCTTGCTGTTGGAATGACTCCGTGGACGGCGGTGCAAGTTGGAGGGCCACAGTGCCTCTTGGGCAGTTCTCTTCAATGTCGCAGTAGTAAGGGTTGGTGTCTTACCCTTGTTCACAGCCATAGCTTTGCTATTTGTGCAACTTGCCAGGTCATTCTCTTTACGTGATTAATTCACCAAAAGGATGAGCCCAAAATTGGCCTGGTTTGTCTTTCAGGCTGGAGACTGGGCTTCGACCGAAACTCCTCCCCTTCTAAGACACTCCCCACAACAACTGTGTGCCTCTAAGATACACTATATTGCCAAAAGTGTTCGCTCACCCATTCAAATGGTCACAGTCAGGTGTTCCAATCACTTCCATGGCCACGGGTGTTTAAAATCAAGCACCTAGGCATGCAGACTGCTTTCACAAACTTTTGTGAAAGAATGGGTCGCTCTCAGGAGCTCAGTGAATTCCAGCGTGGAACTGTGATAGGATGCCACCTGTGCAACAAATCCTGTCGTGAAATCCCCCCCCAAACAGCCCACAGTCAGCTGTCAGCTGTATGATAAGAACGTGGAAGCGTTTGGGAACGACAGCAACTCAGCCACGAAGTGGTAGGCCCACGTAAGCTGACGGAGCGGGGTCAGCGGATGATGAGGCGCGGAGAGGTCGCCAACTTTCTGCAGAGTCAAACGCTACAGACCTCCAAACTAGGGGTGAAGAAGGGGTTGCCCGTTGACTCCACGCATCGAGCCAGTATTGCGGTGCTGCTGGGAAGGGTGCATTCGCTTTTGGTTTGTTCAAAGTCAGGCTTTGACAGGAAGGGTGTCGTCTACTGCACGCGGGCGCCGTGCCAAAACAACAGAGCCGATTGGTTTTTGGGCCGCTTTAAGGTCGGCAGGCATGGCTTAAATGAGGCGCTGTGGACTCCACAGTGAGGTCTCTCGTGGACCTGCCGGATGAAACCTGTGTCGTTTGAAGCTTTTCTTTTGTTGCAACGCACTTGCAGCTTTCCGTCATTGAGTTCCTGCTGGGAGCATATGTCACATCCTCCAAAAAGCTGAAGCGATTTGGTTTTCAAGTATGGTGTTTGACAATTCCAGCTGGATTTAAAAGTGGTGTTTTTCGGGCTTGAAGCTGCTGCACGCATTCAAAATTACACTCTGCTGCATTGCACAACAAGGCGTTATCTCCTGGCCCACGACTGTAAGCGTGTTGTGCAGCCCAAAAAAAGTTGGAAACGCTTCACGAATTTGCGTGTCATCCTTGCGCGCAGGGGCCATGCTAATCTTCTCTGTATCGATTCCAATTTGACATACGTGCTGCGGAGCAAGCACACTGAGGTGGCAGCTGCTGCCTACCCTCTGACCCCCTTGCTGTTGGAATGACTCCGTGACGGCGGTGCAAGTTGGAGGGCCACAGTGCCTCTTGGGCAGTTCTCTTCAATGTCGCAGTAGTAAGGGTTGGTGTCTTACCCTTGTTCACAGCCATAGCTTTGCTATTTGTGCAACTTGCCAGGTCATTCTCTTTACGTGATTAATTCACCAAAAGGATGAGCCCAAAATTGGCCTGGTTTGTCTTTCAGGCTGGAGACTGGGCTTCGACCGAAACTCCTCCCCTTCTAAGACACTCCCCACAACAACTGTGTGCCTCTAAGATACACTATATTGCCAAAAGTGTTCGCTCACCCATTCAAATGGTCACAGTCAGGTGTTCCAATCACTTCCATGGCCACGGGTGTTTAAAATCAAGCACCTAGGCATGCAGACTGCTTTCACAAACTTTTGTGAAAGAATGGGTCGCTCTCAGGAGCTCAGTGAATTCCAGCGTGGAACTGTGATAGGATGCCACCTGTGCAACAAATCCTGTCGTGAAATCCCCCCCCAAACAGCCCACAGTCAGCTGTCAGCTGTATGATAAGAACGTGGAAGCGTTTGGGAACGACAGCAACTCAGCCACGAAGTGGTAGGCCACGTAAGCTGACGGAGCGGGGTCAGCGGATGATGAGGCGCGGAGAGGTCGCCAACTTTCTGCAGAGTCAAACGCTACAGACCTCCAAACTAGGGGTGAAGAAGGGGTTGCCCGTTGACTCCACGCATCGAGCCAGTATTGCGGTGCTGCTGGGAAGGGTGCATTCGCTTTTGGTTTGTTCAAAGTCAGGCTTTGACAGGAAGGGTGTCGTCTACTGCACGGCGGGCGCCGTGCCAAAACAACAGAGCCGATTGGTTTTGGGCCGCTTTAAGGTCGGCAGGCATGGCTTAAATGAGGCGCTGTGGACTCCACAGTGAGGTCTCTCGTGGACCTGCGGATGAAACCTGTGTCGTTTGAAGCTTTTCTTTTGTTGCAACGCACTTGCAGCTTTCCGTCATTGAGTTCCTGCTGGGAGCATATGTCACATCCTCCAAAAAGCTGAAGCGATTTGGTTTTCAAGTATGGTGTTTGACAATTCCAGCTGGATTTAAAAGTGGTGTTTTTCGGGCTTGAAGCTGCTGCACGCATTCAAAATTACACTCTGCTGCATTGCACAACAAGGCGTTATCTCCTGGCCCACGACTGTAAGCGTGTTGTGCAGCCCAAAAAGTTGGAAACGCTTCACGAATTTGCGTGTCATCCTTGCGCAGGGGCCATGCTAATCTTCTCTGTATCGATTCCAATTTGACATACGTGCTGCGGAGCAAGCACACTGAGGTGGCAGCTGCTGCCTACCCTCTGACCCCTTGCTGTTGGAATGACTCCGTGACGGCGGTGCAAGTTGGAGGGCCACAGTGCCTCTTGGGCAGTTCTCTTCAATGTCGCAGTAGTAAGGGTTGGTGTCTTACCCTTGTTCACAGCCATAGCTTTGCTATTTGTGCAACTTGCCAGGTCATTCTCTTTACGTGATTAATTCACCAAAAGGATGAGCCCAAAATTGGCCTGGTTTGTCTTTCAGGCTGGAGACTGGGCTTCGACCGAAACTCCTCCCCTTCTAAGACACTCCCACAACAACTGTGTGCCTCTAAGATACACTATATTGCCAAAAGTGTTCGCTCACCCATTCAAATGGTCACAGTCAGGTGTTCCAATCACTTCCATGGCCACGGGTGTTTAAAATCAAGCACCTAGGCATGCAGACTGCTTTCACAAACTTTTGTGAAAGAATGGGTCGCTCTCAGGAGCTCAGTGAATTCCAGCGTGGAACTGTGATAGGATGCCACCTGTGCAACAAATCCTGTCGTGAAATCCCCCCCCAAACAGCCCACAGTCAGCTGTCAGCTGTATGATAAGAACGTGGAAGCGTTTGGGAACGACAGCAACTCAGCCACGAAGTGGTAGGCCACGTAAGCTGACGGAGCGGGGTCAGCGGATGATGAGGCGCGGAGAGGTCGCCAACTTTCTGCAGAGTCAAACGCTACAGACCTCCAAACTAGGGGTGAAGAAGGGGGTTGCCCCGTTGACTCCACGCATCGAGCCAGTATTGCGGTGCTGCTGGGAAGGGTGCATTCGCTTTTTGGTTTGTTCAAAGTCAGGCTTTGACAGGAAGGGTGTCGTCTACTGCACGGCGGGCGCCGTGCCAAAACAACAGAGCCGAGTGGTTTTGGGGCGCTTTAAGGTCGGCAGGCATGGCTTAAATGAGTCGCTGTGTACTCCACAGTGAGGTCTCGTGGACCTGCCGGATGAAACCTGTGTCGTTTGAAGCTTTTCTTTTGTTGCAACGCACTTGCAGCTTTCCGTCATTGAGTTCCTGCTGGGAGCATATGTCACATCCTCCAAAAAGCTGAAGCGATTTGGTTTTCAAGTATGGTGTTTGACAATTCCAGCTGGATTTAAAAGTGGTGTTTTTCGGGCTTGAAGCTGCTGCACGCATTCAAAATTACACTCTGCTGCATTGCACAACAAGGCGTTATCTCCTGGCCCACGACTGTAAGCGTGTTGTGCAGCCCAAAAAAGTTGGAAACGCTTCACGAATTTGCGTGTCATCCTTGCGCAGGGGCCATGCTAATCTTCTCTGTATCGATTCCAATTTGACATACGTGCTGCCGGAGCAAGCACACTGAGGTGGCAGCTGCTGCCTACCCTCTGACCCCTTGCTGTTGGAATGACTCCGTGACGGCGGTGCAAGTTGGAGGGCCACAGTGCCTCTTGGGCAGTTCTCTTCAATGTCGCAGTAGTAAGGGTTGGTGTCTTACCCTTGTTCACAGCCATAGCTTTGCTATTTGTGCAACTTGCCAGGTCATTCTCTTTACGTGATTAATTCACCAAAGGATGAGCCCAAAATTGGCCTGGTTTGTCTTTCAGGCTGGAGACTGGGCTTCGACCGAAACTCCTCCCCTTCTAAGACACTCCCCACAACAACTGTGTGCCTCTAAGATACACTATATTGCCAAAAGTGTTCGCTCACCCATTCAAATGGTCACAGTCAGGTGTTCCAATCACTTCCATGGCCACGGGTGTTTAAAATCAAGCACCTAGGCATGCAGACTGCTTTCACAAACTTTTGTGAAAGAATGGGTCGCTCTCAGGAGCTCAGTGAATTCCAGCGTGGAACTGTGATAGGATGCCACCTGTGCAACAAATCCTGTCGTGAAATCCCCCCCCAAACAGCCCACAGTCAGCTGTCAGCTGTATGATAAGAACGTGGAAGCGTTTGGGAACGACAGCAACTCAGCCACGAAGTGGTAGGCCACGTAAGCTGACGGAGCGGGGTCAGCGGATGATGAGGCGCGGAGAGGTCGCCAACTTTCTGCAGAGTCAAACGCTACAGACCTCCAAACTAGGGGTGAAGAAGGGGGTTGCCCCGTTGACTCCACGCATCGAGCCAGTATTGCGGTGCTGCTGGGAAGGGTGCATTCGCTTTTTGGTTTGTTCAAAGTCAGGCTTTGACAGGAAGGGTGTCGTCTACTGCACGGCGGGCGCCGTGCCAAAACAACAGAGCCGAATGTGTTTTGGGCCGCTTTAAGGTCGGCAGGCATGGCTTAAATGAGGCGCTGTGGACTCCACAGTGAGGTCTCTCGTGGACCTGCCGGATGAAACCTGTGTCGTTTGAAGCTTTTCTTTTGTTGCAACGCACTTGCAGCTTTCCGTCATTGAGTTCCTGCTGGGAGCATATGTCACATCCTCCAAAAAGCTGAAGCGATTTGGTTTTCAAGTATGGTGTTTGACAATTCCAGCTGGATTTAAAAGTGGTGTTTTTCGGGCTTGAAGCTGCTGCAGCGATTCAAAATTACACTCTGCTGCATTGCACAACAAGGCGTTATCTCCTGGCCCACGACTGTAAGCGTGTTGTGCAGCCCAAAAAAAGTTGGAAACGCTTCACGAATTTGCGTGTCATCCTTGCGCAGGGGCCATGCTAATCTTCTCTGTATCGATTCCAATTTGACATACGTGCTGCCGGAGCAAGCACACTGAGGTGGCAGCTGCTGCCTACCCTCTGACCCCCTTGCTGTTGGAATGACTCCGTGACGGCGGTGCAAGTTGGAGGGCCACAGTGCCTCTTGGGCAGTTCTCTTCAATGTCGCAGTAGTAAGGGTTGGTGTCTTACCCTTGTTCACAGCCATAGCTTTGCTATTTGTGCAACTTGCCAGGTCATTCTCTTTACGTGATTAATTCACCAAAAGGATGAGCCCAAAATTGGCCTGGTTTGTCTTTCAGGCTGGAGACTGGGCTTCGACCGAAACTCCTCCCCTTCTAAGACACTCCCCACAACAACTGTGTGCCTCTAAGATACACTATATTGCCAAAAGTGTTCGCTCACCCATTCAAATGGTCACAGTCAGGTGTTCCAATCACTTCCATGGCCACGGGTGTTTAAAATCAAGCACCTAGGCATGCAGACTGCTTTCACAAACTTTTGTGAAAGAATGGGTCGCTCTCAGGAGCTCAGTGAATTCCAGCGTGGAACTGTGATAGGATGCCACCTGTGCAACAAATCCTGTCGTGAAATCCCCCCCCAAACAGCCCACAGTCAGCTGTCAGCTGTATGATAAGAACGTGGAAGCGTTTGGGAGCGACAGCAACTCAGCCACGCAGTGGTAGGCCACGTAAGCTGACGGAGCGGGGTCAGCGGATGATGAGGCGCGGAGAGGTCGCCAACTTTCTGCAGAGTCAAACGCTACAGACCTCCAAACTAGGGGTGAAGAAGGGGGTTGCCCCGTTGACTCCACGCATCGAGCCAGTATTGCGGTGCTGCTGGGAAGGGTGCATTCGCTTTTTGGTTTGTTCAAAGTCAGGCTTTGACAGGAAGGGTGTCGTCTACTGCACGGCGGGCGCCGTGCCAAAACAACAGAGCCGATTGGTTTTTGGGCCGCTTTAAGGTCGGCAGGCATGGCTTAAATGAGGCGCTGTGGACTCCACAGTGAGGTCTCTCGTGGACCTGCCGGATGAAACCTGTGTCGTTTGAAGCTTTTCTTTTGTTGCAACGCACTTGCAGCTTTCCGTCATTGAGTTCCTGCTGGGAGCATATGTCACATCCTCCAAAAAGCTGAAGCGATTTGGTTTTCAAGTATGGTGTTTGACAATTCCAGCTGGATTTAAAAGTGGTGTTTTCGGGCTTGAAGCTGCTGCACGCATTCAAAATTACACTCTGCTGCATTGCACAACAAGGCGTTATCTCCTGGCCCACGACTGTAAGCGTGTTGTGCAGCCCAAAAAAGTTGGAAACGCTTCACGAATTTGCGTGTCATCCTTGCGCAGGGGCCACGCTAATCTTCTCTGTATCGATTCCAATTTGACATACGTGCTGCGAGCAAGCACACTGAGGTGGCAGCTGCTGCCTACCCTCTGACCCCCTTGCTGTTGGAATGACTCCGTGTGGCGGTGCAAGTTGGAGGGCCACAGTGCCTCTTGGGCAGTTCTCTTCAATGTCGCAGTAGTAAGGGTTGGTGTCTTACCCTTGTTCACAGCCATAGCTTTGCTATTTGTGCAACTTGCCAGGTCATTCTCTTTACGTGATTAATTCACCAAAGGATGAGCCCAAAATTGGCCTGGTTTGTCTTTCAGGCTGGAGACTGGGCTTCGACCGAAACTCCTCCCCTTCTAAGACACTCCCCACAACAACTGTGTGCCTCTAAGATACACTATATTGCCAAAAGTGTTCGCTCACCCATTCAAATGGTCACAGTCAGGTGTTCCAATCACTTCCATGGCCACGGGTGTTTAAAATCAAGCACCTAGGCATGCAGACTGCTTTCACAAACTTTTGTGAAAGAATGGGTCGCTCTCAGGAGCTCAGTGAATTCCAGCGTGGAACTGTGATAGGATGCCACCTGTGCAACAAATCCTGTCGTGAAATCCCCCCCCAAACAGCCCACAGTCAGCTGTCAGCTGTATGATAAGAACGTGGAAGCGTTTGGGAACGACAGCAACTCAGCCACGCAGTGGTAGGCCACGTAAGCTGACGGAGCGGGGTCAGCGGATGATGAGGCGCGGAGAGGTCGCCAACTTTCTGCAGAGTCAAACGCTACAGACCTCCAAACTAGGGGTGAAGAAGGGGTTGCCCGTTGACTCCACGCATCGAGCCAGTATTGCGGTGCTGCTGGGAAGGGTGCATTCGCTTTTGGTTTGTTCAAAGTCAGGCTTTGACAGGAAGGGTGTCGTCTACTGCACGGCGGGCGCCGTGCCAAAACAACAGAGCCGATTGGTTTTGGGCGCTTTAAGGTCGGCAGGCATGGCTTAAATGAGGCGCTGTGGACTCCACAGTGAGGTCTCTCGTGGACCTGCCGGATGAAACCTGTGTCGTTTGAAGCTTTTCTTTTGTTGCAACGCACTTGCAGCTTTCCGTCATTGAGTTCCTGCTGGGAGCATATGTCACATCCTCCAAAAAGCTGAAGCGATTTGGTTTTCAAGTATGGTGTTTGACAATTCCAGCTGGATTTAAAAGTGGTGTTTTTCGGGCTTGAAGCTGCTGCACGCATTCAAAATTACACTCTGCTGCATTGCACAACAAGGCGTTATCTCCTGGCCCACGACTGTAGCGTGTTGTGCAGCCCAAAAAAGTTGGAAACGCTTCACGAATTTGCGTGTCATCCTTGCGCAGGGGCCATGCTAATCTTCTCTGTATCGATTCCAATTTGACATACGTGCTGCGGAGCAAACACACTGAGGTGGCAGCTGCTGCCTACCCTCTGACCCCCTTGCTGTTGGAATGACTCCGTGACGGCGGTGCAAGTTGGAGGTCCACAGTGCCTCTTGGGCAGTTCTCTTCAATGTCGCAGTAGTAAGGGTTGGTGTCTTACCCTTGTTCACAGCCATAGCTTTGCTATTTGTGCAACTTGCCAGGTCATTCTCTTTACGTGATTAATTCACCAAAGGATGAGCCCAAAATTGGCCTGGTTTGTCTTTCAGGCTGGAGACTGGGCTTCGACCGAAACTCCTCCCCTTCTAAGACACTCCCCACAACAACTGTGTGCCTCTAAGATACACTATATTGCCAAAAGTGTTCGCTCACCCATTCAAATGGTCACAGTCAGGTGTTCCAATCACTTCCATGGCCACGGGTGTTTAAAATCAAGCACCTAGGCATGCAGACTGCTTTCACAAACTTTTGTGAAAGAATGGGTCGCTCTCAGGAGCTCAGTGAATTCCAGCGTGGAACTGTGATAGGATGCCACCTGTGCAACAAATCCTGTCGTGAAATCCCCCCCCAAACAGCCCACAGTCAGCTGTCAGCTGTATGATAAGAACGTGGAAGCGTTTGGGAACGACAGCAACTCAGCCACGAAGTGGTAGGCCACGTAAGCTGACGGAGCGGGGTCAGCGGATGATGAGGCGCGGAAAGGTCGCCAACTTTCTGCAGAGTCAAACGCTACAGACCTCCAAACTAGGGGTGAAGAAGGGGTTGCCCGTTGACTCCACGCATCGAGCCAGTATTGCGGTGCTGCTGGGAAGGGTGCATTCGCTTTTTGGTTTGTTCAAAGTCAGGCTTTGACAGGAAGGGTGTCGTCTACTGCACGGCGGGCGCCGTGCCAAAACAACAGAGCCGATTGGTTTTTGGGCCGCTTTAAGGTCGGCAGGCATGGCTTAAATGAGGCGCTGTGGACTCCACGGTGAGGTCTCTCGTGGACCTGCCGGATGAAACCTGTGTCGTTTGAAGCTTTTCTTTTGTTGCAACGCACTTGCAGCTTTCCGTCATTGAGTTCCTGCTGGGAGCATATGTCACATCCTCCAAAAAGCTGAAGCGATTTGGTTTTCAAGTATGGTGTTTGACAATTCCAGCTGGATTTAAAAGTGGTGTTTTTCGGGCTTGAAGCTGCTGCACGCATTCAAAATTACACTCTGCTGCATTGCACAACAAGGCGTTATCTCCTGGCCCACGACTGTAAGCGTGTTGTGCAGCCCAAAAAAAGTTGGAAACGCTTCACGAATTTGCGTGTCATCCTTGAGCAGGGGCCATGCTAATCTTCTCTGTAGCGATTCATATTTTACTTACGTGCTGCGAGCAAGCACACTGAGGTGGCAGCTGCTGCCTACCCTCTGACCCCCTTGCTGTTGGAATGACTCCGTGACGGCGGTGCAAGTTGGAGGGCCACAGTGCCTCTTGGGCAGTTCTCTTCAATGTCGCAGTAGTAAGGGTTGGTGTCTTACCCTTGTTCACAGCCATAGCTTTGCTATTTGTGCAACTTGCCAGGTCATTCTCTTTACGTGATTAATTCACCAAAGGATGAGCCCAAAATTGGCCTGGTTTGTCTTTCAGGCTGGAGACTGGGCTTCGACCGAAACTCCTCCCCTTCTAAGACACTCCCCACAACAACTGTGTGCCTCTAAGATACACTATATTGCCAAAAGTGTTCGCTCACCCATTCAAATGGTCACAGTCAGGTGTTCCAATCACTTCCATGGCCACGGGTGTTTAAAATCAAGCACCTAGGCATGCAGACTGCTTTCACAAACTTTTGTGAAAGAATGGAGTCGCTCTCAGGAGCTCAGTGAATTCCAGCGTGGAACTGTGATAGGATGCCACCTGTGCAACAAATCCTGTCGTGAAATCCCCCAAACAGCCCACAGTCAGCTGTCAGCTGTATGATAAGAACGTGGAAGCGTTTGGGAGCGACAGCAACTCAGCCACGCAGTGGTAGGCCCACGTAAGCTGACGGAGCGGGGTCAGCGGATGATGAGGCGCGGAGAGGTCGCCAACTTTCTGCAGAGTCAAGCGCTACAGACCTCCAAACTAGGGGTGAAGAAGGGGTTGCCCGTTGACTCCACGCATCGAGCCAGTATTGCGGTGCTGCTGGGAAGGGTGCATTCGCTTTTGGTTTGTTCAAAGTCAGGCTTTGACAGGAAGGGTGTCGTCTACTGCACGGCGGGCGCCGTGCCAAAACAACAGAGCCGATTGGTTTTGGGCCGCTTTAAGGTCGGCAGGCATGGCTTAAATGAGGCGCTGTGGACTCCACAGTGAGGTCTCTCGTGGACCTGCGGATGAAACCTGTGTCGTTTGAAGCTTTTCTTTTGTTGCAACGCACTTGCAGCTTTCCGTCATTGAGTTCCTGCTGGGAGCATATGTCACATCCTCCAAAAAGCTGAAGCGATTTGGTTTTCAAGTATGGTGTTTGACAATTCCAGCTGGATTTAAAAGTGGTGTTTTTCGGGCTTGAAGCTGCTGCACGCATTCAAAATTACACTCTGCTGCATTGCACAACAAGGCGTTATCTCCTGGCCCACGACTGTAGCGTGTTGTGCAGCCCAAAAAGTTGGAAACGCTTCACGAATTTGCGTGTCATCCTTGCGCGCAGGGGCCATGCTAATCTTCTCTGTATCGATTCCAATTTGACATACGTGCTGCGAGCAAGCACACTGAGGTGGCAGCTGCTGCCTACCCTCTGACCCCTTGCTGTTGGAATGACTCCGTGACGGCGGTGCAAGTTGGAGGGCCACAGTGCCTCTTGGGCAGTTCTCTTCAATGTCGCAGTAGTAAGGGTTGGTGTCTTACCCTTGTTCACAGCCATAGCTTTGCTATTTGTGCAACTTGCCAGGTCATTCTCTTTACGTGATTAATTCACCAAAAGGATGAGCCCAAAATTGGCCTGGTTTGTCTTTCAGGCTGGAGACTGGGCTTCGACCGAAACTCCTCCCCTTCTAAGACACTCCCCACAACAACTGTGTGCCTCTAAGATACACTATATTGCCAAAAGTGTTCGCTCACCCATTCAAATGGTCACAGTCAGGTGTTCCAATCACTTCCATGGCCACGGGTGTTTAAAATCAAGCACCTAGGCATGCAGACTGCTTTCACAAACTTTTGTGAAAGAATGGGTCGCTCTCAGGAGCTCAGTGAATTCCAGCGTGGAACTGTGATAGGATGCCACCTGTGCAACAAATCCTGTCGTGAAATCCCCCCCCCAAACAGCCCACAGTCAGCTGTCAGCTGTATGATAAGAACGTGGAAGCGTTTGGGAACGACAGCAACTCAGCCACGAAGTGGTAGGCCACGTAAGCTGACGGAGCGGGGTCAGCGGATGATGAGGCGCGGAGAGGTCGCCAACTTTCTGCAGAGTCAAACGCTACAGACCTCCAAACTAGGGGGTGAAGAAGGGGTTGCCCGTTGACTCCACGCATCGAGCCAGTATTGCGGTGCTGCTGGGAAGGGTGCATTCGCTTTTGGTTTGTTCAAAGTCAGGCTTTGACAGGAAGGGTGTCGTCTACTGCAGCGGGCGCCGTGCCAAAACAACAGAGCCGATTGGTTTTGGGCCGCTTTAAGGTCGGCAGGCATGGCTTAAATGAGGCGCTGTGGACTCCACAGTGAGGTCTCTCGTGGACCTGCGGATGAAACCTGTGTCGTTTGAAGCTTTTCTTTTGTTGCAACGCACTTGCAGCTTTCCGTCATTGAGTTCCTGCTGGGAGCATATGTCACATCCTCCAAAAAGCTGAAGCGATTTGGTTTTCAAGTATGGTGTTTGACAATTCCAGCTGGATTTAAAAGTGGTGTTTTTCAGGCTTGAAGCTGCTGCACGCATTCAAAATTACACTCTGCTGCATTGCACAACAAGGCGTTATCTCCTGGCCCACGACTGTAAGCGTGTTGTGCAGCCCAAAAAAAGTTGGAAACGCTTCACGAATTTGCGTGTCATCCTTGCGCAGGGGCCATGCTAATCTTCTCTGTATCGATTCCAATTTGACATACGTGCTGCCGGAGCAAGCACACTGAGGTGGCAGCTGCTGCCTCCCCTCTGACCCCCTTGCTGTTGGAATGACTCCGTGTGGCGGTGCAAGTTGGAGGGCCACAGTGCCTCTTGGGCAGTTCTCTTCAATGTCGCAGTAGTAAGGGTTGGTGTCTTACCCTTGTTCACAGCCATAGCTTTGCTATTTGTGCAACTTGCCAGGTCATTCTCTTTACGTGATTAATTCACCAAAAGGATGAGCCCAAAATTGGCCTGGTTTGTCTTTCAGGCTGGAGACTGGGCTTCGACCGAAACTCCTCCCCTTCTAAGACACTCCCCACAACAACTGTGTGCCTCTAAGATACACTATATTGCCAAAAGTGTTCGCTCACCCATTCAAATGGTCACAGTCAGGTGTTCCAATCACTTCCATGGCCACGGGTGTTTAAAATCAAGCACCTAGGCATGCAGACTGCTTTCACAAACTTTTGTGAAAGAATGGGTCGCTCTCAGGAGCTCAGTGAATTCCAGCGTGGAACTGTGATAGGATGCCACCTGTGCAACAAATCCTGTCGTGAAATCCCCCCCCAAACAGCCCACAGTCAGCTGTCAGCTGTATGATAAGAACGTGGAAGCGTTTGGGAACGACAGCAACTCAGCCACGAAGTGGTAGGCCACGTAAGCTGACGGAGCGGGGTCAGCGGATGATGAGGCGCGGAGAGGTCGCCAACTTTCTGCAGAGTCAAACGCTACAGACCTCCAAACTAGGGGGTGAAGAAGGGGGTTGCCCCGTTGACTCCACGCATCGAGCCAGTATTGCGGTGCTGCTGGGAAGGGTGCATTCGCTTTTGGTTTGTTCAAAGTCAGGCTTTGACAGGAAGGGTGTCGTCTACTGCACGGCGGGCGCCGTGCCAAAACTACAGAGCCGATTTGATTTTGGGCCGCTTTAAGGTCGGCAGGCATGGCTTAAATGAGGCGCTGTGGACTCCACGGTGATGTCTCTCTTGGACCTGCCGGATGAAACCTGTGTCGTTTGAAGCTTTTCTTTTGTTTGCAACGCACTTGCAGCTTTCCGTCATTTAGTTCCTGCTGGGAGCAAATTTCACAACCTCCAAAAAGCAGAAGCGATTTGGTTTTAAAGTATGGTGTTTGTAAATTCCAGCTGGAATTAAAAGTGGTGTTTTTGGGCTTGAAGCTGCTGCACGCATTCAAATTACACTCTGCTGCATTGCACAACAAGGTGTTATCTCCTGGCCCACGACTGTAAGCGTGTTGTGCAGCCCAAAAAAAGTTGGAAACGCTTCACGAATTTGCGTGTCATCCTTGCGCAGGGGCCATGCTAATCTTCTCTGTATCGATTCCAATTTGACATACGTGCTGCCGGAGCAAGCACACTGAGGTGGCAGCTGCTGCCTACCCTCTGACCCCTTGCTGTTGGAATGACTCCGTGGCCCGGCGGTGCAAGTTGGAGGGCCACAGTGCCTCTTGGGCAGTTCTCTTCAATGTCGCAGTAGTAAGGGTTGGTGTCTTACCCTTGTTCACAGCCATAGCTTTGCTATTTGTGCAACTTGCCAGGTCATTCTCTTTACGTGATTAATTCACCAAAAGGATGAGCCCAAAATTGGCCTGGTTTGTCTTTCAGGCTGGAGACTGGGCTTCGACCGAAACTCCTCCCCTTCTAAGACACTCCCCACAACAACTGTGTGCCTCTAAGATACACTATATTGCCAAAAGTGTTCGCTCACCCATTCAAATGGTCACAGTCAGGTGTTCCAATCACTTCCATGGCCACGGGTGTTTAAAATCAAGCACCTAGGCATGCAGACTGCTTTCACAAACTTTGTGAAAGAATGGGTCGCTCTCAGGAGCTCAGTGAATTCCAGCGTGGAACTGTGATAGGATGCCACCTGTGCAACAAATCCTGTCGTGAAATCCCCCGCCAAACAGCCCACAGTCAGCTGTCAGCTGTATTATAAGAACGTGGAAGCGTTTGGGAGCGACAGCAACTCAGCCACAGTGGTAGGCCACGTAAGCTGACGGAGCGGGGTCAGCGGATGATGAGGCGCGGAGAGGTCGCCAACTTTCTGCAGAGTCAAACGCTACAGACCTCCAAACTAGGGGGTGAAGAGGGGGGTTGCCCCGTTGACTCCACGCATCGAGCCAGTATTGCGGTGCTGCTGGGAAGGGTGCATTCGCTTTTTGGTTTGTTCAAAGTCAGGCTTTGACAGGAAGGGTGTCGTCTACTGCACGGCGGGCGCCGTGCCAAAACAACAGAGCCGATAAGGCATGGCTTAAATGAGGCGCTGTGGACTCCACAGTGAGGTCTCTCGTGGACCTGCCGGATGAAACCTGTGTCGTTTGAAGCTTTTCTTTTGTTGCAACGCACTTGCAGCTTTCCGTCATTGAGTTCCTGCTGGGAGCATATGTCACATCCTCCAAAAAGCTGAAGCGATTTGGTTTTTCAAGTATGGTGTTTGACAATTCCAGCTGGATTTAAAAGTGGTGTTTTTCGGGCTTGAAGCTGCTGCACGCATTCAAAATTACACTCTGCTGCATTGCACAACAAGGCGTTATCTCCTGGCCCACGACTGTAAGCGTGTTGTGCAGCCCAAAAAGTTGGAAACGCTTCACAATTTGCGTGTCATCCTTGCGCAGGGGCCATGCTAATCTTCTCTGTATCGATTCCAATTTGACATACGTGCTGCCGGAGCAAGCACACTGAGGTGGCAGCTGCTGCCTACCCTCTGACCCCTTGCTGTTGGAATGACTCCGTGACGGGCGGTGCAAGTTGGAGGGCCACAGTGCCTCTTGGGCAGTTCTCTTCAATGTCGCAGTAGTAAGGGTTGGTGTCTTACCCTTGTTCACAGCCATAGCTTTGCTATTTGTGCAACTTGCCAGGTCATTCTCTTTACGTGATTAATTCACCAAAAGGATGAGCCCAAAATTGGCCTGGTTTGTCTTTCAGGCTGGAGACTGGGCTTCGACCGAAACTCCTCCCCTTCTAAGACACTCCCCACAACAACTGTGTGCCTCTAAGATACACTATATTGCCAAAAGTGTTCGCTCACCCATTCAAATGGTCACAGTCAGGTGTTCCAATCACTTCCATGGCCACGGGTGTTTAAAATCAAGCACCTAGGCATGCAGACTGCTTTCACAAACTTTTGTGAAAGAATGGGTCGCTCTCAGGAGCTCAGTGAATTCCAGCGTGGAACTGTGATAGGATGCCACCTGTGCAACAAATCCTGTCGTGAAATCCCCCCCCAAACAGCCCACAGTCAGCTGTCAGCTGTATGATAAGAACGTGGAAGCGTTTGGGAACGACAGCAACTCAGCCACGAAGTGGTAGGCCACGTAAGCTGACGGAGCGGGGTCAGCGGATGATGAGGCGCGGAGAGGTCGCCAACTTTCTGCAGAGTCAAACGCTACAGACCTCCAAACTAGGGGTGAAGAAGGGTTGCCCGTTGACTCCACGCATCGAGCCAGTATTGCGGTGCTGCTGGGAAGGGTGCATTCGCTTTTGGTTTGTTCAAAGTCAGGCTTTGACAGGAAGGGTGTCGTCTACTGCAGTGCGGGCGCCGTGCCAAAACAACAGAGCCGATTGGTTTTTGGGCCGCTTTAAGGTCGGCAGGCATGGCTTAAATGAGGCGCTGTGGACTCCCACAGTGAGGTCTCTCGTGGACCTGCCGGATGAAACCTGTGTCGCTTTGAAGCTTTTCTTTGCTGCAACGCACTTGCAGCTTTCCGTCATTGAGTTCCTGCTGGGAGCATATGTCACATCCTCCAAAAAGCTGAAGCGATTTGGTTTTCAAGTATGGTGTTTGACAATTCCAGCTGGATTTAAAAGTGGTGTTTTTCGGGCTTGAAGCTGCTGCACGCATTCAAAATTACACTCTGCTGCATTGCACAACAAGGCGTTATCTCCTGGCCCACGACTGTAAGCGTGTTGTGCAGCCCAAAAAAGTTGGAAACGCTTCACGAATTTGCGTGTCATCCTTGCGCAGGGGCCATGCTAATCTTCTCTGTATCGATTCCAATTTGACATACGTGCTGCCGAGCAAGCACACTGAGGTGG